>JAPSES010107187.1:4863-44992 GCA_029822895.1 Maxillicosta whitleyi | reverse complement strand
GCACAGCCCCTCCCAGTCGACCTACGGACCACACAGAGATGTTCCCAAATGTCCACGTAATGATGGATCTGTCCACGCTCCATCTCTGCACAGATTCCATAACATGCTAATCAGTAATGCTCACCCAACACACATGACCAATCAAACCCCACACCACACATTCCCCAGAGCATTCCAGGCCAGGGGAGCTATTCCAGGACAAGGATCACCCCCCAACCCACCCTACTCCACCCCCACTGCTCTAAAGCCAGACAAACAGCCAGGCCATAGACTAGTTACTGCTTTACGCACCAGTGATGCAGAGCACTCACTGACCTTTATGATTTGGTGCCACTCAGGTTCTGTCATTTGTCAGCTAAAGTTGTCATGAAAAAGGAGAAAAAGATAATCAATGTAATAGCTTTCATCTTTGTTTTATCTGAAAAGACGGGCATTTGTTAGCTTTAAATTACTTTTTTTATCACCAGCCTAGCAGCTAAAATCAATTAGGAACACATAATGAGATTAAGAGAAACACATGGTGAGAAGCGGATGATGATCACATGATCAAATATTTTTATTCAGTGTTAAAGAATTGTTTGACCTTTGACTCTTGATATGTTTAGGACACAGATAATGTGGCTGATTATACAGTAACATAAAATACTCAAGGAAAGTCCGTTGGAAGTAAAATCTGTGAGAGAAATATTTCCTTTTGACAAATAACTTTAATGTGTTACAAAGTGTTCAGCAGCTTATGTGTAGTAATATGTCATAGGACGTCTGTTTCTCATGTTCACGCCTCACCTGCTTTTTCACGGTTTCATACACACCTGGTTTTAAACTGTGGAGTCTCTGTGGTAACCTGCGTCAAAAAAACATGTTCTTCATTAGCTCATCCCTTCATTTTAACTCACTTACTCACTGTCACAAGAATAGACAAGAAAACAGTGTCACAAAAGTGGAAACATATGAATATGCTTTTGTTTATGGTGTTAAAACACAGTTCTCCTTGTGGAAAATTGTCAGAGAACTGAATAATGTGTTTATCAACTTTTGAAGCCTAGTTTAACATGCTGCAGCCAGAAAATCACTTGGCCATTCACGGGGTAATGTCTTGTGACTTAAATTAGTAATACACGATAAATTACATAGGAAAGATGTTAAATTAATTCACAATATAAAAGCTTTTGACTTCCCAGTTCTTAATCCCTGGTTATAGTTGCTGAGGTGGCTATTTAAGTCTCTTAGAGCAACTACTCCTTTAAATAATTTGTAAAAATAGGTTTTTGACAAAGCTTGGAAACATTCAGCTGCCTCCTGAAAGCCAGCAGTTGGTGGTCTCTGCGTTGGTGTGGGAGCCCAGTCTGCTTTCTTGCTGAGCTGGACGGACCTTATGTGCTGTACCTCGCCATGCTCAGTATGAACCATGTGAATAGACCTCTTGTTATGATCCAGCACTCAGACATTCGGTCACTGTAAGCATCCCGATGGAAGACTGTTCTTCTGGAAGCTCTTGAGCAATTTATCAGCACCAGGGGTTAGCAAAATACAAAGTGGAAATATTCCTGTAATGTGAAACATGCAGCTTATGATGAGAGGCTGCGCTGGGCTCACCTTTCAGGTCTGCTACAAATTTTGTGGCAGGAACAAAGGACCGAGTAAAAGGTGATGAAAGAATGTGGGGAAAGAACAGAAAGAGACAAAAACACCTTTGATAACTCTAAAGTTTGATACACTGGGAAACCTAAACATTCTTCACTCCATATGTGGGTCAAATTAACAGCTGTACGTGCTGCCAAAATGAAAACGCGGTATGTTAATTAACTGCAGCTGCGACCTCTGACCCCGGGCACCTGATAGGTGAGTTACATGGCGCCGGTGCTCTGCTGTGGTGTTTGCCACATGTCTTCATCAAAGCTGACATAATCTAGACACTGTTGACATTAGCTCTGGCAGCTCAGGATGCATCCACCTTGTCCTCGTTGAAGCTCTATAGTTTGATAGAGTTGATTATCAAAGCTACTGCCATGATGAATGTGCTTGTAGTTAAAGCTTGTTCCACATGTGGTTGCCAAGTAAAGGGCCCGCGTGCCACAGGTTAGCGTGAGACGGGCTCAGACAATACAGATGTGCAACAAGGAGTGCAGGTGGATGGGTCAAAGAGGATGGGTAGGGGGGATCTGGGTGCCCACATAGCCAAAGTCTCATATGGTTTTCAACAGGAAGGAGAACAGATGATACTGTCGCAGGAAAACATAAGGACTAAAGCCAAGCCCTCATCAGGACTAAACAATCCACTGAAACATATAGCATTAAACAGGTAGAGGTGAGTTAACTTAAAATGCAGAAATGGAGAACATCACTGAAACAAACCAAATAGTTTTGCTTCATTGATGCAATAAGGAGCTTTAGTTTCGTGCTATATGCTATGTTTATGTCTTCTATTGTAAGTCGCTTTGGATAAAAGCATCTGCTAAATGTAATGTAATCTAGTTTGTTTTGTTATTTTCAAGATTTTAAGAGGGTTACTAAGCTCGATTGCTAAGCTAGCAGGATCTGATGTTGCATGGTGATGGAGTTAAAGGAGCAGAAGAGAGGCATTGAAGAACTCAAAAGCAAATAACAGGCCTTTCTAGAAAATCAGACCCTAAACCTTTAAGAAACTACTTACAAAACATCCACAAACAGACTTCAACACAACTTTACATAAGCACAGGAGCATGCATATAGTGGATACCTTTAAGTTTATTGTTTTTTCAGTTTCAGTTTCCACTAGACAGCCCATTCCAAAGCAGAACTGTTATATTGCTCTCTTTAAAGCCACCAGACTACGACAATAACAGTAAATCTGTCGAACAGGAACAATGGAGTCGCTGGTCTAAATCTGCCTCAATTGGTTAGTTTGTGTGATTTTGTGTGTTAAATCAATGGTGGGTGCAATTTGAGTCAGTAAAAGACCAGCAACTCCCTTGTTTTTTAAGGTAATGTTACTGTTTTTACCTTTGGAGTTTGGTGGTTTTGTAAAAGTAGATACAGCTTCAAAAACAGTTTCACTTTACCGTTAGGAAGAGGTGTCTGACATAAGGTTAAGTGGTGAAAATGTAAAAATATATACTCGAACTATACACAAACATTGATTGTTTTTCTAGACAGGCCTTTTTAAAGGGCTGAATTACATTTTGCTGGTGTCAACCATCCACAGCATTGACTTTCTTAGTTCTCACACTAGTTACCCAAACCAGTGGTGTTCTGTCTGTCATCTCCTGCATATAATACATAATGTTTATAATAATGCATGTAATATATAATACTGACTATGAATACAGGTCTCATACAAAACAAAGCAAAGTAAAATCAAGCAGCACTTTTATTGGTGTTCTCATCAGGACTACATCACATAACTAAATTCACATTAACAAATGGAAAAGGTGAGATTCATGAGACAGAGTCAAAATGTAGAAACGCAGTCAAACATTTACAGAAATTGTTTTGAAGGTTTAAGACACATAATAATCTTTAATAGACTGACAAGTTATGCACACATGTCCTAAAACACCATACTCCATCAAAATGGTTTATTACATTTATTCTATTATTTAATGACATAAACTATCTGCACTTTTGCTCTTCATGGTAAAAAATTACATTCCCCTGTCAGTACAGTTTTTCAACCAGTGATGTTTAATGTTGCTGCAAAACACCATGACGATGATTTATTTTTGTGAGAGAAATAAAAGTGGCAAGCAGATAAAAAGAGCAGATGTTGCTGATCTGTCTATGTTGCAGCCATATTCAGCCACAAATCAAACAATTTAATTCCAAAAAGAGACTGATGGTCTCAGTCAGCTGAAATGTGTTGATATTTTGAACAATTAACTGTTAGTTTCAAGTTTTGCTTTTTTTTTTTTTTCTAAGGGCATACATGTTTCTGAAGTAAAAGCCTGGTGTAGATGAAGTGTGGAAGTGGCCGATGATGTGTAACACGCTGGAAGTGTTCTGACCCAATGTTCTCCACCATCATCCCTCCGTGAGCTTATAAACACCCTCAGTAAATTCAGTCAATCCTCCCCCTTACCCACCTCCTTCACGCCCCTCACAAAAATAATGAAACTTGCCACCATCTGTGTAAACAGGCTTGGCTAGCGTGAGCTGCAACCACTCAGTCACTCCCTGTTTCAGTCCTACTGGAGCTGACCACAAGTCCCTGTATGTCCAGTTATGGGGACAGTAGAGACAGTGGTGGGAGGGTGGGAAAAGGAGGAGGAGAGGAGTAGTGGGATGAAGTGAGCCTCTTTTTGGACCCTTGTTGGTCTTCTGCCATGGAGCTTTCTCAAATCAAACCAGGGATAAAACCCTTAAGATTAGCCAGAAGGCAGGAAGAAGAGTGCTGGTTTTAATTTCTGTGGATACAAGCACACAGAGCCCACTGGGTTCTCATCATCTACATGAGGGGGGCCCACCAGCGTTTGATTCATTTTGTAGGCTGATGCATTTTTCTGTGTTTGTGTGTGCCTCTCGGAAAAGCGTTTGTTTGCTCAAGAGCTTTATTTACATTCACAGGCACTTTTTGGACGCACTAAATTGATTCCAGGCCCGTTCCTGGGTCGTGTCCATCAGCTCAGCCACAGTCCACAAACACTCTGCACACAGCGGGACCATTCTCGAGGCCCGCTGCTCCACTGCTTACCGCCACAGTGACACACAGCAGCCATTTTGTGGGAATCTCTTAAAAGGCTGGTGGAGGGCTTGGGTGGTTTGCATTTTACATGTTAACCCTCTGCTCTCACCTGCATCCCCTAAACTCCTGCTCTGTCCCTTTCTTTTTCCTCTCTCTCTCTCTCTCTCTGTTAGTGCAGTCCATTGTTGAAAGTAATTCAACGATGGAGCGAGCATTGCAGGAGTCATGCTGTCAATGGACTCTGAGCTGCTGGAGGAAACCGCAGGCTAACCACTAAAAGGAGCTCACATAGATAGTGAAACTGCTCAACAGGAGCTCTCACTGTGTACAGTCAGCCCAGCCAAATTGTCACTCTTGCCTGTATTTCTTGTCTGTCTTCCATGACAGGAATGTGGGGAGAATTTTGCATGTTTTTTGGCAGCGACGGTTGCACAACAAACATGCATTGCAATCTTTCAGCTACATTTTATCCTTCGGACTGACTGCTGGACTGAGCAGAGAGAATGTAAACAGACCTGTGTGGGATGTCAGCTTCCCAACTTATTAGAAGATAAAGATAGTATCTCATAACGTGTTCCTCAGAGGGCTTCCCTGAGGCCAAACTTGAAAAAGTGACCCACCGGTCATCAGCTCAGCTTCGTTGCACGGCCGCTCTTTCCGCTCTCACTCTGATAAGACTTACCATTGTTTCAGCTCTCCAGAAGAACCAACCTCTGACCTTCAGTCAGAACCAACCTCCAAGCTGCAGAGGGTTACAGGGCTTCTCTGTGAGCAGCGGAGCTCCCCACCCTGAACAAGCCCCTTAACCCTCTGCACAGAATCAACTCTTTGTATGTTTGATTTGTTATGGTTTTTACCTCTCTTGCGCACACTTTCCAGCTTCACAGTACTGGCAATACCAGGAATTCTCAGTTGAAATTTACGCTCCTGACTGTTACTCACTTTTATTTCTCTTCCAGCTCCTTCTACTTTGTGCCGTCATATTAGCTGTAATTGGAGACTAAAAATACATCTTAATAAATCTAATTTGGACTGCACAGGGAGAGGCCAATGGGTGCAGCATGTTGGTCATCCCCTCACTGACACCACCTCCCTTCTCTGACTCTTTTAATTAATAGGTGTTGTCTTGCATTTTTGCCACAAAGCCACAATTTAGAAAGTGTTTGTGAGGTTTGGTTTCTTACTATGACGGCCGGGGAAGTCCTCTTGTATTAGAATGGAATTTTTTCAGGTTTAGACTCACCCAATTTTCAGCCTCTTGTTTTTTTTCCTCCTTCATTTTTGTCCTCTTTGTGTTTTCCTATGTTGCTTTTATCTCCGAACCTTCCCTTTTTCTGAACGCCACTATCTCTGTTCAAGTCTCCTCTGGCATCCTTGTCTTACTCTTTTGCCCTCTGTGTGGGAGGGTCTCACGGCCTAGAATAACAGTGACTGTTGTGGAGTGTCAGCTCAGAGAGCGCTGCTGTTGTAAAGGCCTGTGGCAGGTCCTCCTCTGGGCGTCCCGATTGTCTTGGCCTGAACATTCCCGGCCTCTGTGAGCGCCTCTGTGGTTGGCCTGTGGGTGTGGAGTGCAGACGGTCACATTCCCGCCAGTCCATGGACAGAAGCATCCTGCGCCGCTCCCTCTGTTCCATCCCAGCTCTCTGTCCTGGGACAGACAGTCACATAATCCATACCAGAAGTAACAGACTGTAGCCAGGGCTCTGCACCATGATGACTACTTCTTAATTGTTAACATGTAGACAATTAGATTCAATAAGTCAAAAAGTTGCATTTTCACCAAAGGGCAAGGACCATGTCTCAAAAGTGAAGCTAATGAGGAAGTATCTGGCACATGTAATACCACTGATAGCCCCTAGATGCCAGCTCCAAAAAGGCCTGGCTCCAATAGACTTACACTGAATTTCTTTAGTGTTCTGGTGGTCCATCTGCAAATTTGATTGACAGGTGGGATTGAAAGCTCACATACTCACTGACTCATGATCAACATATAAACCTGTCCTGTAATAAATATGGTCACTTCTGGCTCCAAAAAGCTAAGATGTTAACAGCTAAAATACAAACTCTTGGTATTGAGCGGCAGTTCAGACAATAATGGCTCATGTCAAGGTGGCTCTTACCTCAGTGTATGGATAACACTCAATACATCCTGTCTTTACACGAATAATGTCCCCATGTTGCACTTGGGTGGCTCCTGACAAAGGATTGCACAAACACTACCGGACTCTTAATTTATACATTTGCTGAGCATAATATTCAAGTGAATAGTTTGCTCTGTGGAGATGAGACAAGCGATAAAATATTTGCTTTACCTCGGAAACCATAATATCTTTAAAGCTGTTGAATCTTGAAAGCCTAGATCAAATTTGACCAGCTTAGGTGTGTTATGTGCACACAGCGTCTGCCAATGTAGCAGCAATCTAAACCATCTCTCCAGTTTCATAAGGAGCACCTGTGTTTGGAGACTTAACATTCCGCATACTTATCTGACCAAAAAAAGGCCTTTGTGCATAGCACACATGTACTGAATAAACTGTACTGGACCATGAAGGTACACACTCACCGGAGGGGTTATAATAATGTGTCAAACGGCTGCTGATCTTCACCAATACCAGAAAGTAATTCAGCTGCATTTAAAAACATGTTTACAGAAGACAGCACAAATTAACCATTTCCTATGATTTTCTGGTTCATATAATTATCCCTTGTAGCGGCAAAAAATAAGGCTTTTTTACGCACTGTTTAAATTTTTCTTTTTTTTGTATATAGTTTGATTGTTGTGACAACTGCAAGTTGTAAACGACAAGCCTCGGGCAGTGAACACTGTGGAAAACAAAACTCCAGACTCTCTCCCATCTCTTTTCCTTTCCCTGCCAGACAGAAACATGCTGCACATAAACACACATGATTTATATATACGTGTATGCACACACTCCAGCCACTGTTTGACCCGTTAGGGGGATCCAAACAAACATCCGGTCCTCCTGAAAAACCACAATGCCCAGATTTATTTATTTGTCTGTTCTCCTCCTGAGAAATGGTCGCTAAAAGAAGATAGAAAAGAGCCAGACTGAATGTGTCCCCTGCATGGGACTGCCCCTGCTCATTCTTAGTCCTAGGCCTTAGCGTAACCGATCAATGGGTGGACTGTTGACCTCTCCCCTGAGTCGTAACTTGAGCTTATAAGGCCACGATAAAGCCAGCAGGGGTATGCTAGCAAGGTGGCATCCTTTGAGGAGTGATAGAAAGTGGATCTGCAGTAGAAGTTTGAATGGATGAGCAGGAGGAGGACTGTGCTCTGCTGAAAGCCTCAAGGGCCCACACTGGTGACATTAATCACAGTCTGGATTGTGGTTCTATTTATGGCCAGGAGTTATCCATCTATTTGCCTAATTGTCTCTGTCTGTCCACATCCAGGCTCCTCCCTAAGGCCTCTAGAGGAAGAGAGAAAGAAGCTGAATCCATTGCTCAAGGATTACAGTTGTCTGTGTTTTCGTCTCTTCCACTCTCACTCTGTCTACTGTGCTGCACACGCACACACACACATGCACACACACACACACACACACACACACACTCAGGCACAGGTGTTCATCACTAATTATACCAGGATATTATTAGTCCCAGCCCTGCGTAGGAGTGTAGGGGATCTAAGTTTGCATAGTGTTCAGTCCCTGTTGGGTTGTTTTTAAAGTCTGTAGAACAAGGCCCCTCTGTGGCGCTGCTCATGTCGAAGTGTTTAAACTAGCAAGAAAGACCCTTTTTTCCCCCAGTTTGAGGGATTTTTTTTTCACTCTGAACACATTATTGCCGCTGTAAAGCACACCACACAATGCTCTCCCACTTTGTCTCCCGCTTTTTGAGAAAACGTGCACACACACACCCCACTCAATCATTCGCACACAAACACACAAATGCAGACGCGTATACCCCCCGCCCTCGCTCTTATCCACTGTGTATATAAAAGCTGTATCGAATTGCACCTTGAGCTTAATTGGCTCGGCGGTACAGTGTGCCGCTGTCGACAGTGACAAATCGTTCTTTCAGAGCCCCAAAGAATGTCTGCCCACTGCCATGTCAGAGGACACAGGAGGAGAAAAAAAGTTAATTGTCCCCTGGCTTACGCTCAAATGATGTCGTAACTGCAAAGAAATTTGTAGGAGATGCAGTTTTAAACCATGGAGATTTATTTATTTGCCTCTACCCTCTGTTTAAGATTCAGCCTGGCAGCATTTGGGCACCAAGGACCCGAGACAAAAAGGCCCCGCTCTTCGTCTTTCTATTCAAGAGGAGCAGGCTACAGCTTTAGTGTGACTCCCGACTTCTCCCTCTGATCGCACTGGGTGTTGGGTCGGCCACTTCCCCCCAGTTGGTCACTCCCACACAGAAGAAAAGTACACACATCAGATGAAAGTGTTAATTTAATTTGGAGCTATCTGTTATTTTAGAGGCTTAAATGTGACACTGAGAGTATGTGTCTGAGGGAAAGTGAGTGTTCACAGTCACCGACACTGTGTGGAGGGGAGGTATGTAAAAAATGCATCAGTGTGCGTATGAGAGTGTGTGCGTCTGCGTTCTTGAGAGGTGCTCTGCATCTGGTTTGACAGGGGGACAAATCAGCCCATAGTTGGCGTTCCTAGCCATAGCGCCGCTTTATTACTGATATCCTCCTGCCCTCTCTTATAACGTAGCCTTTTTAGTCCAGTCTCCTTCACAGTGTTCTGCCAGACAAAGCAGCAGAGAAAGTGTCCAAAGACATGCATGCACACACGCACACACACACACACACAGAGGGAGGAAGAGCTCTGTTCAGTGTCAGTAGAACAGCTGTGGATGCAGGGCAGCAGTAAGTAGGAGCAGAGCAGCAGGTGATGATGAAGTCATTGCAGTCTACAGAACAGATGGGAGCAAAACTGGGGAGTAATGTGGTTTACATGGAGGATGAAGTATATCTGAGGCGCATATTAACAGTTATGTTTATGTGTCCTCTACTTAAGATCCTCCTCCACACTATAATGCATGCAGCGACTTGATCACATCCTACTGAATAACAAAGAAATCTGTCATTATACAAACAAGACTTTTACCAGAAGCCAATAAAAGGTGCGTTTTAGGGTTTACCAAAAAGGATCATTTATAAAGCTATGATAATTATACAAACCTCATTTGTGAAATTAATTTTTAAGAGAGTAAATGGCCTTGATTCAGAATGATGTTAAAATAAAACAGCGAAAGCCACAACAAGGTGAGCAGTAAATGGAGACCACAAACACGCAAAGTAATGTTCGATCTCTCCTCTTTTATCACATTATCCTTGAAGGAATACGCCTTCAGGATGAAAAATATTAATGGATTTTAAAGCTTTTAGTGCTTGTGCAAAACTAGTTTGTTTCTTGGCTCCTTCTATACCTGTTTGTCATCATTTTACTCTCTTTTTTGTATTAAACTCATAAAAGCTGAACAAATTCTGCAAATCATGTACATCTCCAGGTCCCATATGCACTGAATCAGTTGTGTTTTATTTTAGTATAACAATACCCACATGTATTTCCCTGATATATAAATAGAAAAATAAAAAGAAAGGCCTGCAGCTCACATCCTCATTCGACAAATTCTCAGAATCCTCCATAAAGCACACCTGTCTTCTCGTTTGGCAGGGAACAGCCCCCGTTGGAGCAAATGAGTTAAGTGCGTCACCTGAGGGCATCTTTACAGTAGGAGAGCAGGGAGATGTGAATGTTAAGAACCGGCGCTCGTTACGGCGTATGGTGTAATTTTCTCGGCACTGGCCCTGATGTCATTTAAAGGCTTTCTCAAAGTCCCAGAGAACCCCCGCCGCAGACACGCAACACCATTTATGATTAACGACACAGTGAAAACAGAAGTGTTAACCCACAAAAATAAATAGTAGCAGCACGTGTGAGGGATTGAATTTAACATCTGCTGACATTTCCTGCTGTGGTATTAAAGGTGTTTGATCTGCGTTTCTGAATTGTACGGTTTTGGGTAGATTTTGTTGCGTTATAACTTCATCGTCGTACATAAGTGTTTAGATTTTGTTTATAATCCAGACTGGTCTTCCTCAAGACAAATATCATTCTTGTGAAATTCAGATTTGATGGTCACATGGTGAGCATCACTGTATCCTTTGAAGTGTCTCTTTGTAAAACAAAACAAAAAAAAGCCTTAAGGCATTTATACATGTGTTAAATGGTCTTAAATCTGTTGTCTGCCTCTAAAATTTCTGTTTTGTTATATTCAATCAAAAGCAGAAAACATGCATCAGTCAAGAAATTTGGTTGTAACGTATTTTGAGACATGACTTCATTCGGTCTCTGTGGTTTTTTTTTATTTTTTTTATTGTTTGTTTTCAACATCTTCACCACTTTCATGCATGTCAACACTCAGACTCAGTAAAATATATGTCTGTGTGATTCAGCATGTGTCTACAACAATAACATGCGACATCTGGTTATATGTGGAGCTTGGGTTTCTGCTTTTCCCAATGTAACATTGTTTTTACAGCTGCCTAAGACATCATGCAAAAGGAGCACAGACATACCACACATGTTTTTCAGATTTTGTGACAGTGTTTGTTTTAATTGTCTCCATCCTTTTTCCTGCTCCTCTCATATTTTTCATTCTTTCGCCTCCCTTCACTTATCTCTCGTCTGTCTCCCGTCTCCATCTGTCCTGCTTTCAGACCTCGCCGATAACCTGGGAATGGACGACTTCACCTTCCAGGAGCAGCTGTTGACCCCTCGCTTGGCCACAGCCGGGGTCGAAGGCGTCTCTTCACCTGCGGCTCCGATATGGAGCAGTTCCCTTGTCCCGACTCTACCTGTGACGCTTACTTTCCTCCTGCTTTGCCGCCACTGACCGGTGGACAACCTGTCCCACCTCTTCCCTCTAGGATTCAATACAAACTTTGTGGGACATTGCAAACATCTTCAAAGTCTTCTCTGTTTTGTTTTATTTTCGAGGTGTTAAACATGTTCTCAGCAGAAGCACACAAGATAAACCCATGACATTGTGTAAATTAAAGAAAAAAAAACACATTCTCCGACTGGTCCGACTACCATTACAACTTTTGCACCTTCCAGCCCCGCCTCCCTCCCTCCCTCTGCTTTCATACAGACTTCTGTACAGAAACAAACTGATGGGGCCTCGTCAATAGAAAGCCCTGTGATGACCCTGTAAGTGAGGAGCTATTTGGACAAAACAGACCTTCTTAAAATGCTCCTGCTCTCAGCCTGCACTGAATTATCGCCCTGCAGGAACAAGTCGAAGTCAGCTGTTGCCATTTTCTCCCATGGCAGTGAATGATCTCCTGCCAGGACTGTTGGAGAATTTTACTGAAACACAGACCAGGGTCAATGAACCCGGTATTTAAAGCTGCACTGTACCTTAAAACACTCCTTGTTTCCTTTCCCTTTCTCTCTCATTTGTGTCTTAGTGATAGCTGAACCCCCTCCAACCATCATCACTGTTTATTTTGTAATGCTGGTGCTTTTTTAAAACAATAACAGCCCTGTGATTAAAAAAAAAAAAGACTAAAGGACTTTCATATACTGTAAGTCTCCAAACCATCCTGATAACTGTATAGATGTATGTTTTTCTGTGTTGGTGCCACGTTTCAGAAAGTACATTTCTTTGCAGTATTGTCATATTTCACAAAAAAAAAAAGTGGTTTATGGAATGAACGTCAGCTAGACTATAAACCACAGCTGCAAATTTATAGCTTATTGAGTGGAGATCAAGGAGTGATGAAATATAAATATGTATAAAATCGTGTGTAAATTAATTTATCATGTTGGTTTGCAATTCATTCTTCATGCTTTTGTTGGTCATCTGTGCATTTGTGCTTTGATTTTCTACAGTAAAGCCAAAAGTTCTTTTGTTTTATAGATTATTTAGATTATTTTTCAAACAATCAAGTATGAAAATCTGCATCTCATTCCCTCACAGATTTAACTGGAGGGCGGCCGTGAATGTTTTAACATGCACTGACTGAAGGTCAATATGGTTCCTACTAACTTCACAGTAGTAAATGTAAACTGTGCCATTAGACAAAAACAAGCTCAGGTGTAACTAAAACCAAGTATGAAGGCTGTGGTCTGTTAAAGTGGGGGTTTCCAAGAAATTTAGTGTCTCATACATTCTGAATAACAGTAATATCTACCTTTTTACTAACTATACCGCTCCTCAACAATCCTGAATAAATACAATTTGCTAACAAATCCACACTATCATCATAAATGCCTCGTAACTATGGCATGCAATGGTAGCTGATTAGCATCAACTAGCAGACCAACTACATCATGTTATGTATTATACTTAATAAAAATAGGTCTGAAACTACAACTACTACAAATTACATTGGGGAATGACAGCATCAGGGGTTCTGTGTATAAACTATATTTGTTGTGCTAGGAGCCAGATTTAGATTTTTAACCTAATATTTCCATTTCTTAGTTAATGCTCCACTAATGCAGCTCTGCAGGCAGTGGAGTGAGTTTTTCAGAAAAATGGAGAAAAAAAAAAAAAAAAAAAAAAAACAGCATATGGGGTAATACTGATGTAAGCAGCAGAAACATCAATTAACTGATACCCATGCAGTACAAAATGGAACCTTTAAGTTAGTGTTGACACCAAACTGGGAGACTGATCTCATAAAATCGTGTTGTATGTCACACCAGTTCTTATGGCATTTGGCGTGCTATACGTACGCATTTTTGACCTTTCACGTGTTATTCAATGCCATTTAACCCATACTCCTCAGTGCATGAACAAACACACAGAAAGGTTATGTTGCGTACAGATAGCATGCCAATTTAGTGTCGTGTATATTTATGTGAGTCATGATATGACATTGAAACTGTAATCCAGCCACTGTTAGCCTTCTTAGCTACACCTTCAAAATGAGCAAAATCTGTTCTTACCTTTACCAAAAGCCAAACCAGTTTAATACCCACTAACATGTTTTCTGTTTAATGTTGATTGGGAAAGTACAATGTAAAATAAACTCAACATGCTTTACTCTTCTTGCCGTTTGTGTACGTGATGTGACTGTTTATGTAACCAACATTAGGGACATGTTGAAAGACATTTTGTGTTTTTCATCATATTCATACAGAACAGTACTGTATAGTGTTATGACGTATTTGAGGATAAGCAGTTTGGCTTACGTACACAGAATAGTTACATTTGGGAGGTTGCATTTGTCTTCAGTGTTTGGTATTTCCTGATGTATGTCTGCAGTATGAAGGAAATGTCCAGGCTGAAGTTTGAGTTTCATGCTGCACACTGAACTGCTCTCAGTATTCCAGAGGGTGTGGTTCAGGTGTGAAGTGAGCTGCTCTTGTGATCACACCTGGATGATGCGTCACAGAAGGAGGATCTTTAAACGTCCTCCTTTCATGTTTCTCCACTCTAAACCCTGCTTGCTCGTCTTGGGTTATTTTCTTAAAGAACAATAAAAGTTCCCTTGAAAGTTGTGGATTTCTCTGCTGCTGTCTGCTGTCATTTCAGTATCTAAAATGAAAAAGAACAGCAAATTATTTCAAAAACTACTAATATATAATATATGTCACCCAAATCTCAAAGGAGACATTATGGATGCTCATTTGTCAGAGAATATATATATATATATTTTAACTTCAATGGAGTTTCATCAAAGATCTGTTTTATATGTAGAATTTCTATATGATTTAACATTACATTTTCAGACATCTGTATCTATGTTTTAAACAAAATAATGATGCAACTGTGAAATAATGCAGTTTATTTATTACATTCAGCTCCTGTCATAGTGGTATCATAATCAGTACTATTAACCCCACCACTAGGAGGTGCTGAAGTGAGAAATGCTCCATTTCTAAATGGAAAGGGACCATTAAAAAATCCAATACAGTGACCACAAACATGTCTTTACTAACTGTACTTATAAAGAACCTGTAGTTTGGAATCAAATAAGTTCTCTGAGGTAAGCTAAAGTTGTTTTGAGTTATTGATGCATGGCTAATTGATGCATTTTGAAGAAAACAAGCTGAAACAAATAATTGAAATACATTAGAGATTCAGGTCAGGATGGAATTTTGAGTCTCTTTAAGGCGGAAGAAGGAATAAGAAACAGAATATGGATAGCACACTGCAGAGCCTATGGACAGGACACACAATGTTGCAAATATGTATGTAACAGAGGGTGAAAAAACCCTCTGATCCACTTCAAAGCCCTTCATGAATCATATAATTTATGTGTCTCTGGAGCTCGTAGTTCACCACTCCTCAAAGCAGCATGTGAATCATGTGTGTTTTTCTCTGGATCTGTATTTCTTACTCTGGCAGCAGGAGCAGCAGATGATGATGAGCCATCCGGGGCATCAGATCTCCACTCGCTCCCCTCTCCGTGGGGCATCCTCTGCAATGAACCCTGTTAATTTGCCCCGGGAGTCACCTTAAGCAGGTAACAGACACTTGTCCGATGTCTCAACAATGAAAACGAGGTTCATTAGTCCTAATTGTTTGTGTTTCATCTGCTTTTTTAAAGCCTGCCACTTTCTTAACAGGGGCAGTCACTCACAGCTCCACACATAACACGCTTGTCACCGCAAACACACTTCAAAATCCTGTGTTCTCTGGCCCCCATGCTCTGCTGTAACTTTTCACACCCACGAACCCTCTGCTCCCCAGATCCACATAAAAATGCCATTGTTATCCAGCTGTGCTTTTCTCCCCTGAACTGGATTGCTGTCTTTTAAGATGGAAAAGAGAGGCTGATTATTAGGAGATGAGCAAACGTTGGCTGCAGAGAGAGCAGCAGCTCACCCAGGATGGGGGGGTTAAACTCTGAATGCTAATGCGAGGCTGGAGAAAGGGCAAACGGGCCTATTGAAATGCAGAGTTCACGTGTTTTCTTAGGGTAATATTGGGGCAATGTTGAAACAGCACGCATTATGAGAGTGAAAGGTCAGTTTAATGTTAGTCAGCAGGAACAGGGAGAATAGCTGACTATCAGGAATTGTTGCATTTTCTGCCTGAGTGATTGGCTCCTTATGAATATGTATTTCATGGTCACACAAAGATGGTTAGGCATGGGTACTTTTTGAGCTTGAGGTGTTATCAAACAGTGCATGGAAATTAAAATAACCATTTAATTCAGGTGCTTCGGTTAGTGTGAGCTCCCTAAATCCAGTCCAATTTTTTTTCTTTTTAACCAAGCTGGATGTTGAAATTCCTCTGCCCGGAGAGAAAACCTTGAAACATGTCATGTCGTTCAAAGCTCATTCACGTCTAATTACCATGGCGCTGGACCATTTTCTTACCTTTTGTTGGCCTATTGAAGAGCAGCGTCGGGCCCACGCTCTAACCATGCACACACAGCTCCATCATCATCCTCCTCCTCCTGCTCCTCAGCGAAACCCCTGGCTTCCCCTGCAGCAGCCGCAGTCACACAGAATGAATGGAGCCGTCTGAGGAATGCGGACACAAAAGGAGGAATGTCATTTTGCTGAGTGCTACCCCCCGAACCAGGGGACGTGTGCACAGACAGACACACAACACCCCACAAGCCCAGGCATGTCTAAACGCAGGGGGTAAAAAGTCCTATTATGACTTATTTTTTTTAATTAAAGGATTTCCTATCAGGGAAATACAACATGCAATGTGTTCTTTATTAGTTAAGTATAAGAGGAAAAAAAAGTCTGAATAAATGAAAACATGGACTTGGATGCCATTAGTTATTATGAGAGAATTTTAAATGCTTACTCTATTAAAGCTGCATTCCACAAACTTAGGCTCAAGGCCCAAAATGGGTCACAGAATGGTTTTTAGATTGCCACAAAATCCATAAAATACTTAAAAATGCTGCAGTATTTGAACTAATGTTCCAAACTCAAGTTGTGGGATATAGCTCAACTATAAATATGATGTAGCTATACTGAAAACATTCCCATTTTATGATTCTTTATGCGTCAACTCCTCGTTTTCACTCAGCTACATTTGTTTGACACTTGCAGTAACTTTTTACATAAAAAAAGTAAATGAAATATCATATGATGTAGCGCTATATAACTCAACTCAATATCAACAAACTACATTATTAAAATCAGAGCTGAAATGATTGATCAACTAATGGACTAATTGGATCAATTAAAAAAATTATTCAACTACAATTTTCCTAAATTTTGTCCAGTTTTAAAAACGGATTCCACTGTTTTGTTTCACATGGACAGTTATTGTGATGCACATGATGTCAGGATCAATACAAAGTTGTACATTAGTTCCATTTGAAGTTGTTAGTAAGTTGGATTGCATTTGTTGATGACTGTAGTGCACATATTGTTTTATACTTTCTATACTATTGTTATTGTTATTTATATATATATTTTCCTTAGGGCTGTCAAAATTATTGCATTGATGCAGATTAATCTATCATCATGACTAATCTGATTAAAATTTTTTAATGCAATTAACCCATCTGCAGAGTAGAATGACTCAGAATGTCTCTGATAAAGCGCTCCAGGCAGTTTGTCCAAGTAGAGTTTCCACTGCGCACATGGGCAGTTGATTGGTAGTGACAGGCAGCAGAACCAATAGATAAAGATGGCAGATACTGAACAGCACGTTGACCCTCTGGATGGAAATATACATACTAAAAATAAACTAAGACAGAACAGTTGTTTTGTTGAAGATGTTTAATAAACATGTTAATATATTCCTTTTTTTCTTGATTCTGCTTATATGCAAAATTAAATGAATAAAAAATACAAATTCAAAATGGATCATATTTAACCATGTTTAATTAAAATGAATCCACTACAACCCTGTGATTAATCTAATTAACATTTTTAATCATTTAACAGAACAAATACTTATATATTATTTTTATAATTTTTGTTTTTGTTGTTTCAGCTGGTTCTATAGTTATTATAAGTTGTTTGTTATTTCCAAACATGTCTTTTTTTAAAGTTTTTACTATTTTTGTTCATCCAAATAATTGTTTAATCAAATCAGAGATAATAACTAATAGACTAATCGATTACAAAAACAGACAGTTGCAGCTCTAATTAAATGCTCTTAGTATCTTTAGTCACATCTTTGGACTATTTGTCTGTTTTAGCAAACTCTGAAAAGTTTAACACCATGATACTGTATTTCTCCGCCTTCTATTCCCTGAGGTCCTTAAATGCCCCACTCACAGTTTCAACTCCTAAACTGAAAATAAAGGTGACAGGTGGTGCATTTGTGATCAGGAGGTTTAGGTCTTCTTCTTCTTCATTACATCTTTCCTTAAAATACACTTCTACCTTCTACGCTTCTTCTGATCCATGCATTCCACATTTTCCTTGATTCCTTATAATATATATATATACTTTTACTGCTGTAACATTCTGAATTCATAACATTTACTTGGAGATTTTCCCCCCCCACATAACAGTATTCATATTACTTTACTTGTAAAGAATATTTTCCATTTCAATGCAAGTATGAAGAGTCCTGTTATTTGCTTCATTGATCTGCTCATATAAGACTCATGGAACATTTGTTAAAAAAGTACATGCTATGGCAATTTGTAATACCTGTATTTCAGTGAATTTATGTGCTGGGAAGACCCCAAATTCCTCTTATTTTGGGTCTTGAACTAAAAAAGTTTTGGAAACCCCTGCAATAAAGTCTGTCATAGCTGGTGGAAACAGTCAGGTTTCCTAATGTTGCAAAAAAAGTACCACATAGCATGGACTACAAAGGTCAAGGTAGACTTAAACAAACTGCTTCTCAGAATAGAAAAGAAAACACTGCAACATACTGAGAACCAGAGGAGAGGAAACCCTCCCAATTAAGGGCACATGTCGATACATTCAGTATGGAAATAGCAGAGTTTATGTAAAGTGTTATTGGTTTTACTTATCTCATAGTAATTTTCATGTTCTATGCCATTTATTTAATTGTACATTTAACAGCAAGTCTATAATAGTACTTAATGTTCATATTGTTCTTATAATTGCACTTCTAACATTGAATCTTCTCATGTTTGCATTCAGTTTGTTTTACTGGATGGAAAAACAGCCTATTTGTGCATCTAAATGTATTTATGTTGCATATTTTAAGAGGATTGATCATACATGTTTGTCTTCTAAATGACTAATTTCCCAATTCAAGATAACATCAAAATGTAAAATGGCTGTAAAAAAAACAACAAAAAACAAACAAACAAAAAAAAAAACCCCACAGGAACTATCATTTATGTACACATTTGCTATTTTTATTACGTATAGATGAGGTCTGCCTGTTCTGAATTGACTAAGGATGACGCGTCTCTTGTGAAAAACTTGTGGAAACAGTGATTTATGGGATTGAAGTCTATAAAATAATGCATACTTTGAAAGTGCTCTCAATTTTTTGGGAGTATGTGCCTACATGTACAGCTCCAGTGAGGTTTCAACAGCCTGTTTATTGTAGTTTAGAACAGTGACAGGCAGCTGCCCCGTTGCTAACAGGACACAGCCTGAGCTATGTTTGTGTAAGGACCAGGCCTGTAATTTTGACTCCATGGTTACTGTAACACCAGCCGATTTTAATCCGAGGGATTTCAAACAAACTAAGATGTACTGAATTATAAAGGCTGAGCAAAAACAACACAGAAACGTCTCCAGTGTCGTGTACTTTCTTGCTATGTTAATCACAGCGGTGCAATAAATAAACCAGTATAAAGTATTTTGTCAAATAAATAATGCAGTGATGTTTTGTTTTGTTAAAGGGAAATCAAGGGAATATGGGCGTCTCCAAGAGTTAACAAACCAGAAAAAAACACTTTACCTTCATTGATTAATTCACTTATTTCATGTTAGGACAGTGAGGGTAACATGCAGATAACCTGTTGGGTTCAAAGGGGTTTTTATCTGTTATCTATTATCTCCACACTGACAGTAAAAACAGATAAGGGGCCAGTGTCAAAACCCAGGTCAAATGGGGGTCTGTAATGAAAGGGATTTGTGAATGTGAGGACTGTTGGTTATCTAACGTGTGCTCTTTATGTTAATGAACTGGTAATAAGTCATCATCATGTAAAGCAGTACACAGATTGGCTCCACCTTCTACTCCAGTCCTGGTTTTCGGCACCGTGGTAACTACTAGTCTAGACTTTAAAGAAGCCTGGAGTCAGGGTTTGAAGTCCCTGCTCCATGATCCACCCCTGGTGTTCCTGTTTTCCAGGTCTTTGTCCCCGGAACTTGCACTCACTCCTGGGTGTCCACTAGGGTTTTCTGCTCGCATCTGGATCCCAATACGACTAGCATACAGTCCAGCGTCCTGTCCTACAGAAACCACCGTCTCCTCCAGTTTGGAAAGAAAGCAAGAAAGGAAGAAAAAACACTTATCGGACAACTTTCTGTCTCCTACTCTCTCACTGTGGTCTGTGCTTTTCGTCGAAGCCGTGAAGCAGTAGTGTGAATCTGAGATTGCTGCTGCAGTTCTTAAAAAAAAAGTTTTTACCCGTTTTTAAACTCTTGTGTTTTGCTCCGTCGGGCTTTTTTTTCGTCAGTCTGGAACCCGACTTTAATCCCGTATACCGTAGCTTTCAGGCGGACATCGTTTGAGCAGAGTTGAAGGTTATATTCGGCGTTTTTTCCCCCGTCGAAGTTTGTTTCAGAGGTGGCCTCAGAGCTGAATGAAGTGTCTGTTGAGCTGAAGGAATCAGCGCGTCTCCATGAGGAAACTCAGCGTGGGAGTCGCTCAAACTTTGTCCTAGCTTACACACACCTGAGCGGTTATCTCCACTTTTTCCCGTGTCGTTAAGGTTTTTTTCCGTTTTCCAACACGCGCACAATGAAGACTGTGCTCGTGCTGTGTGTGGTGTGTACTCTGGTTGTGTTGTCTGTTTCGGGGACCGCGGAGCAAAAGTTGAAAAACTGCAACGAAGTCCGAGCCGCTTACAGCTCCAAGGGCTTCAACGTCAACGATGTGCCCAACAAAGGGATACAAGGTGAGTTTCTTCATCTGGGATGTCTTAAGGGCCTGTTTTTTAACCTCAAACACAGTTGTCTGGAGTTGCGGTTCTCAAACAGGGGCCGGGGACCCCCCTGTGAGCCGTGGAAAGGTGTCCTTGTAGTCCTGAGAGATATGGAGAATTTTTTTTTTTAGCTAGCAAAGTTAGCAAAACAATCAGAGGCTAAAGGTCACTTTAATTAACTACACTGTGTTTTGTGCTGTACTACAGTTGAAGCTCTTATTTATGCCAGCTATAAAACGGTTTGCAGATGGTTTTCTTGTCAGACTCTATGAATATTTAACATCAAAGAAAAGGCTTTATAACCAGTACTTCACATGTCAGTTTTATGTATACATATTTTGGTCCTCTGTCAGAGTTTATATGGAAACACTGTTCGTCATACAGCTGTTTTATTCATGTGTTAAAAGTTACAGTACATTGTTAAGTTGGGGAAGCAGCACAGAAACATTTGGGGACGAGTTCCTCAGGCAAATGTGCAGCTGGCAACAGTTCATTGTTCCAGTGGGTAAATATAGTCTTCATTTAGGAAATAGTTGTAGGTCATTCATAACAATAAAGAGGTATAATCAACACACAAACTGTGCTCCCCACTGAAAGAAACCAGCTCTGTGTTTATTTCCAAACTTCCTTTAGTAGAGTCTACCAGGGCTGTGAAGTGCGGGCAGCCGGCAGTGATTTAGTAAACATTCCTGTGCATTGTGAAGCAGGCTTATGGATTTTTTCCCCTCTTTCTCTACTTTTTTTTCTTTTTAACTTTGTGTGTGTGTGTGTAGGCACACATTGTACTTCTGCATCTGCCTCTAGTCAGCGGAGAGGATGTGCGCTCCAGTGAAAACCACCAGGTCATAAATTAAAAACAAAAAACTGTTCAAACAGAGGTGAGAAGGCAAACCAATTGAGCTAATCATGAGTTAAACCAAGTAATGGAAACTGATGTAGGGGGGCTTTTACAGTGAAGGGCTGAGTGAAGCAGAAGGGAAGGGGGTTGGGGTTTGAAATTCCACTGTGCCCCGCATACTTTAAATCCCTCCCTTCTCTCATTTCCTTTTTCATTTTTTTATGGTGGTGAATATGCACACGTATAGTCAAAACCCTCAGTTCAATTCAGTTTGATTGCCAGTTTTGCGGTGGTTTCACCATGACGTTCTTGTTTACAATTATAGAAGTAGGTCATACAGGCATGGCTGCTGTCATGTTGGGGTCTTGTTTTCTCCCCTTTTTATTTTAAACTTCTTTTTTCTAATTCAGGTTTATCTTGGCACATTTTTTTCCCGCTTGCCATAAACTGTTTAGTTTGCTGCAAGATTATTACAGCTGACAAGGGTGACCAATTTGTATGTGTCCTCTTTATTGTGCTGAAGTCCTTTATGAGTTTACTTTGCATAGTAAGAGGGTGTTGAGACTGTCTTTTCCTATTGAGGCTCATTAGAATTGGGTGTGACTGTCATTTTTTTTTACCCCGCATTTCACACAGGTCTATAGGTTTCTTTGTTTCTGTCTGTATGTCTTTGTGATGCTAAATGTCATTGAGAGTATCCCAACATGTCCGCATTGGTCGGATTTAATTGTCTTGCATCTCTGGGTTTTTGAAAGAAAGAGGATCTGAATGAAGGCAGTTTTATTGTGCAGGTTTGTGTGCTATACACACACGTGCCTTTTCTTTACAATAGGTTCTCCGTGTATATCTGGGCCTTCAAGCAAGGCTGGCCTCAGTGAGCAGCTCTTTGTCATTGATAGAGACTGAGATAATTGATCCATAGAAAGCAACAAGGTTTACTGTCATTAAAGCAGTGTTTGGGAGGTGGTGGTGGGGGTCTTCACAAAGCAAAAAAGCTCATACAAAAGCTGCGTTCGCTCTTGAAATGCTTCATGTTTCTAAGGGAGAAATGGCTCCAGATGTGCAGCCTAATTGAACTTCAGTCATGTTTGTCAGAACTTCACTTTGTAATAGGTCATACTCCAAACATTAATTCTCTCTTTGCCATAACACTGTCTGTGTTTAAATTGATCTGGACATGAGGTTGCACAAAGGTTACAGCGTGGAGATTGTACCAGTAATAATCCAGGAAAAGCTTGTTTTTCTTCGTCTGCAGCAGTTGAAGTAGTCAGAATACAGGGTTTCCCCCACCAAGCCCCTAAACAATTTTGGAGACCTTACCTAGGCTTAATTGATGTAAAATTAATATGGAGAGGACTTAATCTAACAACCAGATTTTTTCCTAGATCTAATGGTTATAGTTGGCCCTCAGCGGACTATGTCAAAATGCAAGTTTAGCTTTTTGCGCTGTGTTGTGCTTCATTGTGTTCTCACTTTTCTAAATGGATGGACACACAGCTAGTCCTCCATACACTTGAAGTGATTCGGTGAAAATAAGGTTATGGGTTTAATCAAATAACATCAGATATTCTTGTGGGATGATCCTAAATCCCAAAGCAACATGACCCCCAATGCAACCACAGCACCTAAGCCCTCCCAGAAACCTAAGGAAAAATTATTATAGAATAACTGCAGTCACATAGGAGTAATTCTTATCCTGACAGTGTTTCTACTAAAGTGATGATTTTTGAAAATATTTAACTGTAACTAGACAGTTATGTTACTACAGATACCTTAGAAACAGACAGTTTTCTGAAATGCTTCCCTTCTTTAATACATCGAACATAAATAAGATGGGCTGAATATGAGTTTTATTGCAGACATGGGATTCAAAACTTGCATTTTATAACCACAAACATCTTGTGTTATTGTTGGCAGGGTGGAGATAAGGATGTTTGTTACAATTCATGTTACTGACGGGGCTCAGCTGAAGCCAGACTTGAAATTCAATAAAGATGGTTTAATGCAGTAAAACTGAAATGGAAAACCCTGATTGCTTGAGCATAGACAGAATTAAGTGATGCAGAGGAACAGCAGGCTCAGTTGGTGAATTCCTTGTTGATCCCATGGTATCAATCTTTTACCGCTCACGTGGAAACAGTTCAAGACCTAATTTCCAAGTTTCTTGTCT
The DNA here is from genome assembly GCA_029822895.1 of Maxillicosta whitleyi. Lineage (NCBI taxonomy): Eukaryota > Metazoa > Chordata > Actinopteri > Perciformes > Neosebastidae > Maxillicosta > Maxillicosta whitleyi. The sequence goes on along the minus strand of JAPSES010107187.1, from coordinate 21,315 downwards.
GCTGGATGATGATTTGTTTAGGGCCTGTGGTTGAATACCACTTTTAAATGGGAGATAAACCACACTTGCAGTTCTAATGATGACAGATGAATATTGTCAGTAATCATACAGAATGTAAACGGCGGTTTTACTGTCTGAACTTATGTTCTATTAGTAGGTAGTGTTTTCTTTTTACTGCTATACTTGATACTGTGATAAATGTTAAAAGCTAAGTGTTACTGTGCAGTTGCAAGTTGTAGTAGGTCTCCAGGCTCTTCCTGAAGACAGAGCGGTTAACACTGACCAGATTGCTATCTGCCATGTCAAATTCTGCTCTTATGGAGGGCTGGCTGCTGCGATTCCCTTTTTTGCAGCTCCTCAAGTAAAATCTGTTTTGGTTTACTCTGGCACTCAGGCTTGATGTCATGCTTCAGGTATGGGACAATGGCTAAGATCAAAGAGAAGAGGTTAGTTTTCCCTCCCTTCAGCACAGCGAACATCCCCTGTTCATAATCAGTTCAGTGCATTATGACTGAAACTCAAAGCACGCATGACCTCAGCATGTTGTTTTCCTCGGTAAGCTTGAGATATTTTGCTGTCTCGCATTGTGAGGGCTCCCTCCCTCTCAGCCGGTGGCTGCATGCCCTGCATCATTACAGTTTGGGAAATAACAGGTTGTGTTATTGCAATGACATTTGGCAGATAAGATAAGAGCAGGGAGCGAGCTGGGGCACACACAGTCTGCGGGAGTTCTTATTGCCAGAAGGCCAATATTTGAGTGACTCTGCTCTGTCAAACTGAAGCTTAGTATTTTAACGCCTGTAATAATTAACTAATAAACTCAGAGCCAAGTGCATTTCTTGTCTGTCAAGGTCAATCCCATAAAACTCAAAGGACTCTTTGTTTTATTTGAAACAGTTCAAGTCTTATCATTCAAAATCTCTCCAGCGCTGCTCTTGGTAACGATGCCTGATATCTCCCAAGCTTTTCCAAGAAGGCGGCCGAACAACCACTCTGCTCAAATGCAAAATTCTTAGAAAAATACACAAGGCAGTGGACAACTCTCATAATCAGTGCATTCCTTTTATAATTCAGCTGATCTGTAATATGTCTAGCTCTTTTCTATATGTGTGCTTTAAGAGAAAAAGTCAAAAAGTTGCATATTAAACCAAGTACATCTGGACAAACTCATCACTTTACAGTGATGTTGCAGTTTATAAGAATATATACATTTTGTATGATATATATATATATATATAGTTATAGTTGCTCGAGCAGTTGTAATTTGTAATTTTTATTGAATGATTTGCATTTTACACTTTCAGTGAACCAGAAAAGGCTTTATTTTCTTAATACTCAGTGCCTTTAACAGTCAGGTGTTCAACATGCCATACATTAAACAAGAAAACATTTTGAGTCCAAAGGGGTTTTTAGTCATCACAGTGGAAGACTCCACCATAGCCCCACCCAAAGGTGTGGTTATAACCAACTGTAAATTCAGTCTGACTCATGGTTGTAAAGGAATTCAAACATATCAAAACTGTCAGGTTTCAGAGAAAAGGACCAAAAATCAGCTCCTTTTAAAGAAGTCTCAACAAAAAGTTGTGAAGACATTATCGCTGTCTCCCAAAGACTCATATACCATATCAATGACTGATTAGAAGAGAAAATGTGTGGAGATGAAAACTCCTGGCATTACAGCTAAAGCACAGTCTGATAAAATTCCTGAGCAGTGGGATAGACTTTTACAACCATGAGAATGTAGAATTATAAAACACAGTCCTCAGCAGGCTTCACTGACCTCATTAGTTGTTTTTGAACAGCATTGAATATTTTCAATTTAGCATCTGCCATATGTAATTATTAATGATGAATTCAAAGTTTTCCAAAACCTTCCCTAGGTTTAAACACTGAGCAGCTCCTATATCATGGTATCTGAGCAGTCAGATAGGAGCAGTGATAATGTGATGGTTCCTGTTGCCCTCTGCCTTGAATGTGTGACATCTCCTTTCTGGCTGTTTGGCGAGCCTTCAGGATAATTGAGTTTACGTATCATGAGGCTGAGGTCTTGTGAACCCAGGGGGAGCCTGGCTGCGACTTTCCAGCATCTTGATGAGCCAAAGGAAGAAGGGAGGGAGGGCGGCTACACGTGCCTGCCAGCTTGGTGGTATCTCCCTTCTCTTATCAGCTTCCTGCGATCACACTTTGGTAGCTCTTGGATCGGGGGTTTTCGTGGTGTCTCGTCCTGCTCCACCAACATCAGTTGCCTTATCTTTGCACCAAAACAATTCCGCTTATCACAGCCCAGAAAACACTTAGATTGGACAAAAATGTTCTAGCGTAGATGTCCCAGAAACAACCTGATTTTGTTGTTGCATTTAGTGGATTTGATGGGAAAATTACGTTGTCATGTCCATTTAGTCTTTGTGTAGACTTGTTTTCAGCATGTAAAACTGAGGAATGTTAAGTTTTCCTCTTGAACTTATTTGGTATTCTCGGAGTGTAGCTTCGATTGAATAGCAGTGTGTGTGTGTGTGTTTTGTCTGAATGTCCGTATTTCCATCTCTCCGCATCCTTTCCTTTGCCCACTCCCCCACAAATGGTCAAGTGAGCGAGAGATCAGTGGGGGGTGGATGCTGTGTGTGGGAACAATTGAGCACCCCCTTTTAGGCTGGCTTGCCTGCCTGTCTCCCCCCCTTCTCCTCACCACATTCCACAGTGGACCACCAAGACCTGTACATAGGGAGCCCTGGAGCTGCGAGCAACAAAGGGGGAGAGTTGGACAGACTGACTGAGGCAAGCATGAAGAGAGTGGGGGGGGGGTTGGACTGACAGGGAAGAGTTCTGTATGAGTGTGAGTCGAGCTGAAAGCTGAGGAGAAACGGTCAGCCCACGAAGGAGCCACAGAACCAGTGACACAGTCTGAGAGAATCTGGGGATGCATGCATACAGCATGACTCATCTTTAGTCATACTGGCCTGTATGTAGAGCCTACTCCTCTTAGTAACCCCTGTGAGCACACATGTCTGAGTAACACAATACAAGCTTTTAACAACGGGTTTTATCCAACAGGGCCACACAGCACACGCTTGGCATGAGTGAACAGAGTGTAACTAAACGGTACCATTTGGAAGGCCTGTGTGGCACTCTGCTTTGTGGTCTTCTGTGCTTTGACTTCAAGGAAGCAACCCTCAAAAAAATCACTGTCAATGCTTTCTTTTTCTTCCCTTTTACCACCTCTGGTCAATCTGACATATGCCTTGTCCTTTACTTGACTCCTGTGGATGCTGATGCTCATGCACAGCTGGTTAAGTATCAGCAGGTTGGAAAAGTGGTTTAAAACTTGAGAAGTTGAGGTCAAATGCTTTCTTTAAAGGCTGCTCTACTAATGATAGTTTGGAATAGGATGAAGCCGATAGCCAAATAATTGGTCCGCATTACCCCTTAATCACATTGAACTCACAGTAATAAAGATATTGGCATTATTGAACATCAGAATAAAGTACATCTGGAACTAGATTCAAAGTCATAAAAATCCAGGTGGGAGACATTTTTAGCAAATGTTTTAAATAATTATTTTCTCTAAAAGTTAGTAATTTCTCTGAAGAATTCAGATATTAACCACTATCTGGAGATACAAAGTTGTCGCTGATTAATCATTCTATCTCTATTCAGATGTCACCAAGGTTAAGCCTTAAATTGTGACAAATATTTTATGTACTTTGATTTATCCTAAATTTACATATAGGCATTGAAAAGTATTACAGCTTTTTTCAGGCTAACAGTTGTATAGCTACATAAAACCTGCTCTCGGTCATATATATATATATATATATATATATATATATATACATACATATACTTGCCGTTTACCTCCATAATATGAAAAACATGAAGATTTATCCAGAGTGGAATCTTTGGTTAATGATATTGAAAATGTACATGCAAGTGTCTGATATCTGTAGACACCCTATTGATGCTTAGCTTTCTTTCTTTTTTTGTTCCTGTGATATTTGAGCTGCCGTATGTCTCCTTTGTGTTGATCACCTCAGTGCCAGTGTCACTCAGCCAGCTGTGAGGAGTGTGGCTAAAGGGCTGCGAGCTCTGATCTTAAACTGCAGGGGTGGAGTGCGAAGCCCCTTGCCTGACACAACAAGCCCCTGCTCACTCACTGAAGTCATATTCCCATGTAGCTGCCAGGGAGAAAATGTGGTTATGATGTAGGTGTAGTTTGGCCAAGGTTAATTGATTTCCTATGAAGCCGCAGTGGGCTTGATGTCTGTGCTGATAGTTGTGATCATCATAAGGATTTGTGCGACTCACCAGAGGCCTGTGTGTTTTAAGAGAGCGGGAGGGACCAAAGCCAGGGACTTGCATGGGTGTTTGGGCTGAAACCCCAGTGCTGGGTGCTGGCCAGACAAGCCGTAATCCCTGCTAATTACTCCCAAGGCCTACATCAAGACTCCCACTGACGAGGCAGTCACTCACACTTAGCTCACTTTTCCAAACCGTAGTTAGCTTAATAGGTTTCCTAATATTTACCTAATCCCTGTGTGCACTGCTCACGCTTGAATTTATTTTCATATAAATTATATTGTTTGAGATCAAAACGCCAGTTTTTTTCTTCAAAAGCCTTTATTCTGGCAAACAAAAAGGGAGTAGGCGTATCTCTGGCTGCTTCACACAGTTCTGTGAATTTGACTGACGAGTCGATGCCATGTGTTAAAAGCGGGTCATCAAAACCAAAATGTAAAAATCGAAGAAAACATAGGCAGACATCCTGCTGGCTGCAGAACGATAAGTGAGGGAAACAAAAAAAAACACAGATGAAAGACTTGAATAGTTTGTTAAATGATGGCTCCAAAGCTGCAAATCATTTGGTCAGTGTTAGAGGGTGGTTTTTGCTGGCAGACAAATTAGTTGTTATGTGGGAATGCAAGACGCCTTGCCAGGGGTTGAAATATTGGACATCATCAAAAATGCCAAGTAGCTGTGATTTATCAACACATCCACTAAATATCATCAGGACTGGACTGAGCCATCCATGACTGAGGTGCATTAAAGCATTGTACCGTTAGGTTTAGACTTTCTGGTCTCTTTGACAGGCCGCAATGATTGGTTCTCTTCCCACCGCCTTTGCTGGTGTCCAGTTTCCTAAGGCCCAACAGGTATATCAGAATCTTTGTTGCCCTTTTGTAACTCTGAGCTTCCAGAAACCTGATCTTGTACCTGACCTCATTCTGCCTGGGGGTCTTCGTCGGGCCCCGTCCTGCCTCAACATCTGGTGGGCTTCAGCTGCTTTTGGATGTCTGTTATAAACATTGTCAAAGAGCTCCCTGTCCTTAGGAGGGGGTCGCTGGCTTTTACTGGCAACGATGAAATGTATTGTTTGTGAACTAAATCTTTTAAAAGCTCTCATATGTTTCAACAATGTGAGATTTTTTGAATTCTTTTTTTTTCCTCTTTTTTTTTTTTTTTTTTTTTTTGTAGATGTGGGTGAGAAAGGATTTGGGATTTGTTATGTACAACTTGCACATGCAGAGGCATAAGACCAGGCCAAAAGGCTGTTTTTAAGTATAAAGCCTCCTTAGATAGTCTAGTGCATGGCTCTCGAGCAGTAAGTGAAGCACACCTTAAAGAGGACTTATTTGTAATCTCAACAGCAGCCCATTTCTCTGACAGCACAACAGTGTTTGTGTAGGGTCCCATGGTAAAGCACTTGGCCTTAAGTAAAGAGGTTTTTCAATCTTCTCCTTTAAAGTCTGTTTTCATTTGTGTGCCGTGAGTCAGTGGAAAGACAGAGGGCTGGTGTGGAGGGACAAGCCAGGAAGATCTTTTGTGCCTCATATTTTTTCTTCTCCTTCGCTCCTTTTCCCTTGTGATAATCACACTGTGCTGTAACTTGTCCTCTCCGTTTGTCTGCAAAACCTCTGCCTGTCTCTGCAAATCTTGAACACTACACACACACACACACACATACGGCTAAAACGTCAAGGTGGAATCTGTAGTAAAACAACACGCAGCTCTGCGGCTCATCAAAGGGCACATAACCTGAAAGAAAGATGTGGAGAAGGTGAAAGATTAGACTGGTTGTTAACGTAAATCATTGTATCCACCTCCTTCTGATAGCTAGTGCAGTTGCTGAGAAGAGTAAAGCTTAAGTGGAGACACAGCAGGAAGAAAAGATTCGCTCTTTCCTTAGTTCAGAGCTTTGTGGTGTTTTTCCTTAATGCATGAAATTCATACAGTCCTGACAGAGGCATTTATGTTAAAACCATATGTCTGAATGCACGCGCTTAAATGTCAGGACAATCTCCAGTGGATGTTGTATTTACAAGGAGGAAGTTAAACAAGTTGCATTCATTTTATGTGGAACGTGGCGCATTAAATCTAATCTCACCCCCAAACCAACAGCTGTGTTTGAACTATAAATTCCCCACGTTTGCGCTAACATGAATCATGGCATCGAGCTCTGACAGAATTTACACAAGTGTCAAGAGATTGACCTTTTATGATCCAATTTCTTTGCTGCTCTGGTTGTTTATTTCTTGACCCCTGGCAGACCACAGTGCATCATTTTGGGCCAAATATTTGCCATTATAAGCTTTACTTCTTGCAAACAAAATGAAACTTTTTTTGTCTAATGGCCAATGTGGTGCATGACCTTTTCATGACTAATCACCAGAACAGCATATCAGCTTGTCTAATGACCTTTAATCCTCCCTTTTTAGTCTGTTTCTCTAGTCTGATGTCCCCTATTTTCCACTTTAGTCCTTACTGATACTTTAGTTTAGTTTTAGAAAAAGAAGAAAGGTCCGAACAGGATGCTATTGTCCCCCCTGAAGGTATATGTTTCTGTTTGTTTCAAAACAAACAATCTTTGTAAAACCAGTGATATCTGTGACGTATGCAGCCACAGATCAGTTCTTATGTAAAGCAGTTTCTTTCTATTTGCATCTTCAAACCGCAATCTCACATGTAGTTTTTATATAAATAGTGGTTTGCCATTGTTATAGTTATAGTTGAATGACGTCGTAACAGACTTTATGGGATGTGAAATCAGAAACTATATTAACTTTCTGATGTTAAGGTCAGAGAGTAAAACAGTCCTTTTTTGATTACAGAACCTTTTTTTTGTTTCTTTTTTTTGTTTTTTTGTTTTAAGTGTGCAACAGGTGGAGAGCCCTGAGAACAGGCTCAGTCTAGGGGCTGGCGTTTGGTTTCTGACTCGGTAAATGTACTTGGGGAATGCAGGAGCGAGTGGAACCACTGACAAAGCAGTGACCTGGGAAGTGGTGTAGGCAGGGAGCTTTTGTGTAGGGAGACAAAGCCGGAGATGCAGGGCTGGGGAAGGGAGAGGGAAACAGACAGACAGAGCGAGAGGCCAGGGCAATGTTGTGGAATCTCCCCAGGGGCTTCTGGGTAAATGTTCATGGATGACAGCATTCTGGAATGTTCACAAATGGAGAGTTTTAATTGGCCAGAGGCCCCGACTGGTTTGGTAATCAGAAGTGGACTCTGGTGACAGAGGGCGCAGATTTATGAATCCCAGCGTGTGCTTTGTTCGCACTATCGTATGCCTTTTAGAAAATAAGTCACATTATGCAAACAGAGTGTTGGACTTGAGCAAAGAGGAACATTTTAATGTGACAAATTTTCATTGTGAATGAGGAATCATCTATGTTGGGAGTTTGTGGTGAGGCAGGAAAGTGCCTCTGTGCAAGAAGGGAGTTGATGAGACATGGAGGTTGTAATGCGCTTTCCTCAGCCTCATGCTGTGCAGCAGCAGTACACGCATGCCTTTCTTTCTCATCACAGTCATGCCATGTGACAAGGAAATTTTGGCAGTTTGGTGTTTTGACAGCTGTATGGTGGAAGAGATTTTAATTCTCGACTTATTTAAGGAAACATGATTTTACGTAGACGTTATCCAAAACCATGTGGCTGGCTGTGTAGCTGAAAATATTCACTCCAGAGAGTAGTCTGCTAAACCAAAAACTTCCTGCCTCATAAATGGATGGTGAGCATTGTTCTAAGTGGAATAAATCTTTCATGTCACAGTCAGTGCTGGTGTTTCCCAGGCTCACCGCTGCTGAGCGCCTTCCTCCCTGCAGTAGATCCTGGTTTTATAGATGTTACTGAACTGTTCTTTTGCACTAAACTCTAACTTTTCTGGTGTCTTATCATGTGAGAGCTGACTGCCTTCTGATCAGCTGACTACCCGCTGAATGGCAAAATCATAATGAACAATACAAATAAAAAAGCACTTGAATATTACCAGTAAAATGAGTTCTGATGTTTGGGGAACTATATATAGTTATATTCCTATTACTGATGTGCTTTGTGTAAACGGCGGTTGCACCAGAATTTATGTTTGTATTCAGTCGTTTAAAAAAGAAATCTTGTAAATTGCATGTGCTCTAGTCTTAAGGAGACAGTAATTTATTAAGATAGCATGAAATGGATACATAGCTAAAATCTACACTTGATCAAATACTCCTCTTTAGCAGTCCTAAAGCCGAGTGAAATGGGCACCTTCAGATAAACATCCCAGTGTTTAGGTTCTCAATTTAAACAAAACATTTTACTGCTTTTTTTCAAGTGTTAAAAGCCATTACCCTCTTTAAAGTTACAGTCTTTACAGCCCATTGGTTAGTTATGGGGCGGCTGGAGCCTTGCAGTGAAAACTGTCGTGCTCTTTGTGGCTTGCTGCAGTATTCTGCTTGTTAGTATTCACTCTGGTATTTATCTGATTATAGGCACCTTTAATCTAGCCTAAAGCCTTGCATAAACTGAGACTCTGAAAGGTATTGTCCTTTACCTTTGATTTCCTCAGTATCCTTCATGAAAAGTGTAAATGAAACAGTGTTACAGAACTTCCAAACATGCTGTCTGCTCCACTCTTCAGCTTCTCCATTCAGTTATGCTTGGAGACATTAAGCAGCAGTCAAATGAAACACTTCACAGCAGAGCGAAGCGCTCGACTTGGCATTGCTACCCACCATTTTGTTAAAACACTTCAGTCACTTTCAGAAACTGTCTGCCAGTACATTCACTTTCTTTTAGACCTTTTCTTATAAACTTAGAGCTGAAAAGCATTATTGGTTTGGCCAGAACTGCTATAAACTTGTCATTACTCTATTTTTGTAAGAGGCTGAAGTGTAGAAACGGAGTAGGTGGAAGTATTTTGCCCTGCCCTGATTATCTCCATATGAACAGGCCAGCCTCTAATAGTGGTTTCCGCTTACAGCGTAATGTTGCTGAACATTTTCTGCCTTTGCGGTGATCATGCTTTTACTCTAAGTACACCCATGAATGTAGGATATTAATGTGTAGGATAAATGTAATACATGGATGTATGCTCCGTTTATCTTGGCCTGAGTTTGATGTTATTTTAAAACTTATTCAGCTCAGGATTTATATCTCTTTGTACATTTTCCCAGTTTTTTCTGTATAGCTCCACAATATGTACAGTTTTTGTCGAGGTCCTTTGGTATACACTACAGAATACACTGTGACATTTAGTAGGAACCTTCTGCACATTATTCATGTTGAAGTAAAATCCTTTCCATCAGTGAAACTTTGCATACTGCAGGAAACCTACATATTGTTTTGTGTTTCTAGATCATTGTTTTTTGGTGTCTTCGGCTGAGGTGTTACTATAGGTTCATTTCCTTTCTGATATAACTAACTCCCAAGAGGAGATGTAGGAAAATCTGGATGTGGAAAGTGAACAAGATGCACTTTCCCTTCCCTACTGGCATGATGCCCTTGAGCAAGAGTCTGCGGTCGTACTGAGCAGGAGCCCGACCTCGCGAATGTGTGGATGTTTGTAACTTCTCTCACCCTGCAGCCACGCCTCCAGGTTGTAAATAAGACTGAGCTCTTAGTCAGCTTGCTTAGTAAAAGGATTGTTTTGTCGTGTGAGGGCAAATATCAGCGTTACCAATGACTTTTTTCCCTCAACTTTCCACTGAAAATGGGACACTAGTGGCTGAAATGCTGTATGTTCTTCATGGCTTTTGCTGATCTCATATGTGGGAGAGTCCCCCACTGAATCCTGCACAATAAAAGAGCCATGAAAACATTAATTTCATCATGTTGAATGGATACGAGGGATTAATATCCAAATGGCACATTGAGCACTCCAACAAAATAGTGCCATTCCAGAGTTATTACCCCAAGCTGATAAAAGTAAAACATTTTAAGCCTGTTGCTTTCAAATGAGTGATTTTTATTTATTAGGATTATTTTAAACTTTAAATTACTGATTGAGGAACTAATTGGAAAAGTTTTTCAGAGGTACATGAATGGCATTTTTGAGCAGTATGTAAAGGAATTCATTTTTTAACATTCCAGATATAGACCACAACTGTAAGGTCATTATAGATGAAAGAAAAAGAGGAGAAATGAAAGGGATGGCTTGACAACATGCTGTAACAGAGGACTACTTAAAAGAAGCAATTGCTGTGTTTTTGGTAATGAAATATGTGGCTGTTTGTTGTCTTGTCTTTTAATTTAGCTTTGATTAATTTCTTCTCTTTGCTTGTTTGTTGAATTCACTACAGTTGTCACTGATGTCAAACCGATAGGAAGAGCTTTTTATTTTTTTTATTTTTTAAAGCAATAACTCCATACTGATAAATAGACCACAGGTTCAGCCCATGTGATGGTGCATGACAGGATGTGGAGCAGAACCCAACAAATGGCAGCAGCAGCCCCCCCCCCCCCCCCAATTCCCCTCTAGGATAATTACACCCTGCACCGAGGTGAGGAGCAAGAGGAGAATGTTATGGCTGCAGGGCGTGCAAATTTACAACAGTCTGTGTGATTGAGACTCAGCAGACTGACTCTGCTTTACATGTTACAGCAGGGAGCATGATACGTCAATTAACAGCCAGCCTTTGTATTCATAAGTATTATTGAAGACTGCAGTTCTGTATGTGGTAAAGACTTTCATCCATACATGTCTTACAACTGAATAAAATGAGACATTTCTCAAAGTTGGATGTGAAATTGTTGTAGTTCTATATGTTCTGTTTCAGAGAGAGTATTTTAAGGGACAAAAAAAATCACACCTTACATTAGCAGTGATGTATTCTATTGGTTTGATGTTCAGATTTATCGATCCATTACTTGTTGATGTTCAGTCTTCAACAGTGTCAGATATTACTTCTCTGATCTCATTTATATAAGTGTGTCCGCTCTTACCTTTTCTCTTTGTTTATAATATCAATACTTGGAGAAGTGCACTATTGGTTGACCTCTACTTGTTCCTAACTGCACGTTTGCATAATAGCTGCCTCGTGTCTGTAGCATCAGTTTTGCACATGTTGGGAAAGTAACGCTATGTGTACACAGATGATTATTTTGTTATTCAAGTTGCGAGTGGCAGTAAGCCACTCTGCTCAACTCACTGACTCCACCCTGTTTGTTTTGCTGTGTAATAAGTGACATCCTGGCAGAGCTCTGAAAATTCTGGTGGTGTTTCCCATCATCAGATTCATGCACCAGGGGAAGGAGAGTGACCAGTATGCTTAATACAGAAGTGTTAATCACAACCTTTATTTAAACTCGAAGATAACCACATTTGCAATATAGCTGAAAGGAAATACAAAACATTTGAAACATACAATGAACATATCAGAAATACCAAAAAGATGAGTTAAAAACAGAACAGCTGGAGGTGTTACATCTGTAACAGCACTGCTGGTAACACAGTCTTTTTTCTATTATCATATTATCAACAGGTTAGAAACATCCTTTAGATCCACCATGTTTATTGGTTTAAAACAAAAAGTCATGCTTTTCTGGCAGTTTTACACAATTTGAGTTCGCCTGTGTGGGTGCCCTCTAGTGTTATCCCCCAGTAATGCACACAACACTCAGGCAAGTATGTGAACAATTACGTTAACGACGCAGCTGACAAACGTGTGGTTGAAAAGCGAGTATATCTCCGGACTTACTCCACATATCCAGCATCTCAAATTACCTGCATTCCGGCGGGGTTGAATTAGTATGTGCATAAACTATGAGCAGCATACAGTTTATCATTTAATTAGTCACAAATGTTGATGGCCGTGTGAAAGTTTGGAGTTTTGGTTTAGACACAGACCACCAGGCTCCAATTAGTGACAGACGTCGGAGCATGGTTCGTGACATGCATTACCCCATGGCCTCCTTCACGGGTCTCTTAGCTCAGGAGGGTACAGAAATAATCCTTGAAGGACTTTTCTGACTTGAGATTGGTGTCTGTTTCCTATTTATATTTTTTTGCATATGTGTGCGTCTTTTACGACTCTTAATTGCCTGTATGTATGTGTATGTGTGTGTCTGTTTTTTTTTCCTGTATGTGGTAGTGGTGTTATTAGTGGAGTGATTGGGGCTTTGGGGGGGGTTACTGTGTGTGGTGGATGTGCAGGGTGGCGGACAGGGGGGTCAGAGGACAGGACCTCTCTCAGAGGAGTGGCTGTTAACCCTTGACCTCGCTGGTTAAGCCTGCAGGCCGGTGGTAGTCAAGGCGGCGAGGGGGGCACCCTGAGGTCCGTCTGGTTCAGGGGCACATGATGGCAGGCAGAGGGGGCGGCGAGGTGTCTAATCTGGTTTTTGTCTGCGAGGCGTTTTCACCTCCCCCACCATCCTTCCTCTGAGAACAGAGTTTGAGAGGCAGGACAATGTCAAAGGGAAGTGACTTATTTTATGAGCCATTTAAAGGGGATGGTGGTCTCCCCACAAAGGAAAGGCAGAGAAGCAGTGGAGTGCTGATAAATACCATGACACACAGTCACATGTTTGTTTACAAGATGCTGTTCTCTTGTTTGAACTGCCATAAATGGCACTTTTCCTGCACTGAGTGACACTTGAACAATGTTCTGCCTCTGTGTCTTATTACATCTTAAAGTACTTGGGAAGCTCACAGTGAGAGGCCCCTAAAAGGACGTCCTGAGAGCCAGTTACCCCGTCCCACAGAGACCATTGATGCCAGTGATAGCAAAGAAACAACTGATGCTCTCGCCTGACGCAGCTTATTGTGAAACATCGAGGCTTAAGCACATGCGTTGTTAATTTTTACAGGATCTCCCCCTTGTTAGCTCTTCAGACCCCTGCGTTCCAGCTCGGTGTTTTCTCCCAGTGCTTTGAGAAATTGGCTGCCAAAATGTTTTCACAAAGTGCACATTAGCTAAGAATCTTCAGGTTTTCACAGGCTTAATCCTTTGAGCTAACAATGTGACATTTGTACAGACATTCCTGTGAAATATTGACCATCTCACTTTTATTTGTGTACTTTGGTAACTAGGGCTATTTTCCACGTGGATATAGCCCTTTTGATTGTATGCCTGAGCTGTGGGCAAGCGGGGGCCCCAGCCTGAGGAGAGACTAGATGGCTGTTTCACCTAAAAGTTCAGTCTCTGTGTGTGTGCTGCTCCCTGTACCTCCAATCATTCTGGTACAAAGAGCCATGTGTTGAGCAGTGATGTGATGTGTGAATATGTTTAGGTAGGGGCTGCCAACTGTGCCTGGGTATGTGCAAGGCTGCCTGTGTGTGTGCATATGTGTAAAGCAGTGGCTCGGTGGGCTGGGCGAGGGTTAGAGGGAGAGAGATGAGTTTGGGTAGAGTACTCAGGGAGAAGGAGTGACTTGAGGCTTATTTGGACTTGATCCCAGACAGAGGGGTCCAGTTTATGGCGCCGTGGTGCATCTCTCCCCCTGGTGCCATGTTTAGATGACTGCATTATTACGAGTCACTTCTGACACTGTAGTTACTTTTTTTTTTTTTCTATCTATCTGTCTTTTTTTTGTTTTTTTGCCTGACATACTGGGAAGTCTGATGTATATCTGTGTGCCAGGAAAACCTAATGTAGAAAAATCTTTTGCCTAAAATGACAAATTAGATAGCAAAAATATGGTCAGCAGTTCTAGTTAGGTCTAGCTTTGTAATGGAAATTGATGGGCGTTGTTATTACATACACAAAAAGAATGAAAACATACTTGCGCTGTTACAGAAAAATGCAATCCACATGGCTCAGTTGCTATGACGACACATAAACAGCAGTGACGAGAAGTAATGGTAACAGAAAATCCTACAGCCCTATGATGGAAGCAGAGAAGCTTTGACGGCCTCAAGTACATCAGAGAAGCTTTTTTCTACTGATGAAGAAATGTTTAAGACAGGAAATGAAAGCTTATCATTAAAGAGTTACCCTTTTAGGCCTTTTACTTCATCATTTTGACGTTCCCTCAACGTTAAATTGAATTATACAAGGGCATTTTCACGCTTCATGTCCAAAAAATAAGCAAATTTCACTGCATCGTGCGTGTGAAACCTGTGGGAAGTGAAGGCTGTCTGAGTTAAAATTCATGGGATTTTCAATGAGCCTGAAAGCATACAGGTAATGTCAAAGCTGTAATTTGAAAGCAGCAGAGGCACACAGGGACTCGAGTCAGTGAGCACGAGCTGGTGGGGAAAACTAAACAGGCCGTTGGTGCCTGGATGCACTGAAAGGATCCCTGTGTTCTCCCGGATTCCAACAGCCAGGCTTAAAACAAAACATTATTGCAGCTGCAACTTTGCATTGGTCCTCCCCCTGACATCTCCTTTTAATTGGCTCTTAAACTCACTACTGGTGTTGCTTTAAGTTCTGAATTATGGCTCTGATTAGAGAGTTGAAAAATAAAAATTCGGGATATGTTGTGTTGAGGTTAATGGTTCAGTCCATGGTCATGTCACACTAATGTGATTCAAGTGCTTTAAAACCCCAAACTTTTTGGAAAGTTTCTCCAACTAGATTGAAATAGTGAAACGGCAAAAGTGTCTCTCTTGCAGACCTTCTGATTGGCACTTGTCAGGAGCTGCACAAGTGGCTTTCAGCTGTTTTTCAGGTGTTTGTTTGCAGGTTAAGGAGTAAACAAGAGTGTAAAACCAGCACAGAAATGAAACACCATGACTATCGGATGGCTGAGGTCTCTTAAACATCATACATATGCATTTTCAAAGGGGCCTCCCCCATTCACACCACAGCAGGAGACCGGCCTTTGCTGTACTTCGTCCTCCTCCAGTATGTTAATTTTGGGTTCTGTACTCATATTGCACAGTGACCCAACCTGCACCTAGTGGGAGTCAAACCTCTTACCTGTGAAATGGCTGAAGAGCTAAATCTCTGCTCTTGAAAAGCTGTTCTAGAAAAAGTTACAGGACTGAGCTATCAATCAGGACAGGGGAGCACCAGGATAAGAGCACGGCTGGCTGAAGACTGCTCCAAGCTGAGTGTCGCAATTAATCCACTTAAGTGCAGTTAAGGGGGTTTTCACGCCCAAGGTGCAGTTAATTTGGTGAGGGGGTGAAGTTGTTACTTTCATTCAGACCTACAACAACCCTGTGATGAATGTGTGAGGAATGTACTATGTCTCGCTTTAGGTGTTGGTACTGAGATAACTGCATATAATACAAAAAGAGAAATAGATCTACAAGTAAAAAACAACTGCAAAACTAAAACATTGCACTATGGTCTGTTATGTTATTATGTGTGAATGACTAAATGGGGCATCATTCTTCTGTGCAGTGCTGAAGACAGTCTAAACAGTTGAAAGGTTCTACTTCATATAAGAAGTTAAAATTCGTAGCACATGTGATGTCCTGATGACAGGATTTCTGCTGGTCCCTCAAATGTCCTAAAAGTCGAAAGTCCAAGTGTCTTCAATACAATTTTGACAGGTTAAAAAAGGTTTGGATTCACAAAATTAACAATGCTAAAGTTGAAACCACCTTCACTCTTATTGAAGAAAACAATGTCATGGAACCAATAAACATCAATGCAAACTCTGGAACCTGATCAGAATGTGTTGCAATGTATTATGAGGGATAACATGACCTCTACTTATTGTAGTAATATGTTCAATTGTTTCTGTTAATTTAAGTGTAATTGAAAGTGTCGAACCGTAGCTTTAATGGGATCTGACTTGAGGTGATTGCATTTGGGGCTTGGGTGAAGTCTGATCACATGTTGAAAATGTTCCAATTAGAAATGTAATTTTGGAATGAATGTATTTACAAGTAAACATGGGATTTTTCTTTCTGTTAATGTCCTTATTTGCACCCTTTCATCTAGATTCATAAAACTTCCCTGATTTCCAGTAAATTAAAATTGTCATGTGAATGAGAGGAAAACCTGACTGTATTAACTGAGTATTTTGCAGTGTGATTTCTGCTGACAGCTTTTTACTCATCTCTTCCAGGAGCCCCCCTGAAAGTGTGTCCGCAGGGTTTCTCCTGCTGCACAGTGGAGATGGAGGAGAAGCTGAGCCAGCAGAGCCACTCAGAGATCAAAGCTCCTGTCTCCAGGCTTAGCACAAACCTACAATCCACCTTCAGACAGAGACACGACCACTTTGACAGTAAGCAAACACACTTCCATAACAAATACACACATGCTCTGCAGCCACATTGTGCTACATGCTGCGGGGGGGGGGGGGGGG
>JAPSES010107120.1:0-18327 GCA_029822895.1 Maxillicosta whitleyi | reverse complement strand
TATATAGTGTACTGATAGAACAGTAAAACTACATTGTTGCACAAAAAAACACACCACTCAGTCAGACAATTTTCAAGATTTTATTTTTATAATGCCAAATTTATCAAATTAAAGTAATCAAATGAAATCCAAGTTGTATAGAAGGATTTAACACAATCCTTTTTTTTAAATGACAAAGACCAACAAATTAAAGAATTTAAATGCCGCTGTTCTGTCTTTAAAGTTTATATTTTCCTGAATACGATAATGTCCTTCCTTTTTTCTTTTTTTTTCTCTTTTTTTATACTAGACCATAACCAAAATTTAAAGAATATTAACCCAGAATGCATCACAGTAAAATTTTATTTGCCACATTATTTTTCAGACACTGTCAGTTCGCAAGTAGTGTCAGAAAAATGAATTGACTAATCAATTTGTAACTAATTTAATCCTCAATAATTGATTTTAGTGAATTTTTATGAGGAAAAAATGCCACCTTGTTAAATAAATTTTTTTATTGATTTTGTGTGTTTCTTCCCCTCTACGACAGGAAAGTGTATATCCTGAATTGTGGACCAAATGCAATATTTGATAATATGTCATGTTGGGCTTTTGTAAAAACTTTTGCATCATTTTCTGTTGTTACATAGATCAAACCATCAATTAATACTGAAAATACTCAACAGATTAATCCACAATGAAAATCATATTTGTAGCCCTGCTTATAATGAAGTTTCTCTGTGATTTTTTGAATGTCATATCTTGATTATTGCATTAGACTTTTTGGTGATGTTAAAAACTTTGACGAAAACTACAAAAATCATTAGCATATGAGAACTTTGATTCGCAACACCATCAACCATCCCTGTACCTAAACTAAAGCTTGAAAATTCCAGAGTTATCATGATTTTATATATGCATTAATAATGCAGAAATAATTGGTAAGCATTGAATCGTTGGTATCATCTTGTAGAAGTTACAGATTTGAGAAATTTTTAATTTTGGCTTTTGAATTTGGCAAAAACATTGTCCCACATCTTTGGGTCCCAGGTGTGGAACCAGCCAGTGAACGAACGTGGCTCTTCTCCCTGCTTAATGGTAACCAGAGGGGTTCCACTTCGACCAGAAGGGTCCGTTTTCACATAGTCTTCAGCTGTGAAGAAATCAGTGATACATTTGTAAACAAATTCTCCCATGTAATTTTTCTGCCTTTTGTAAAAGCTGTGTTTATCTTACCAATCTTGGATGCTCCAGATTTCTCCACCTCATTGGCATCCTTTCCAATCCAAATGTAGATCTAAAAATGGAAAGAAAGAATGAGAAAAAACAAAAAAGGAAAGCAAGCAAAAGTAAAACAACAACAACAACAAAAAATAGAGAGCATACCATTTCCCAGGCGTCCAGAATCATGACATCATCAGGTGCCAGATTAATCTGCACCACGTCACCAGGCACTTCTTCTGCCTACATACAGAATAAAGCAGTTACAGAGTCGCTACATAAAAAGTAATGAGTTAAACAAAATAATTTTATGTTATGTAGGTGAGCACCCTATCCTTGATCAAGTGGTTTCCTCTCAAACTTAATCCATAATGAGTCCCCTGCCTTAAATGATGCTTTTGAAACAACTGTTCTCTGCTGTTAAAGCTCGGGTCTGTTTCCCAAGGATTCAAAGGCAAACGGACCATGAGGACTCTTGGATCCAGATTCCTGGTTACTTGGTTAGCTGTAGCAAAAACTGCACAAGAGCATCTGGTAGATGTATAACGGTCTACACTTCGTTTGCCTTTTCCACCTATCACAACCAAAGCAAAGTCCTTAAATGGGTTTCCTGGTCTTGAGAGCAATAGTGAAGGCCAGAGAGTCCATATCCAAGGTAGGATCTCCTTGTTCAATTAAAAATGCCATTGCTCAGAGGTAAGCCTTATAAGCAGTGAATGTGGACATATAGGAAACTGATGCCATAGAATTATTTAAACGAAGCAATACCATCACCAGAAAACCTGGTGATAAAAGTTTGGTTTAATGAATAGTGCAGTAGAGCAGCTATGAAAAAGCAAATTATTTTAAGATGCTGATATCAAATAGCCAAAAAACAAATGTAACCTTCAGCCAAGGGGTCATCTTCTATTGGCATCAGTAATAACTGATATCCATTAGTTAATATTTGTGAAAATCTAAATGCTCACAATCAGCCTCCCAGTCTTGTTTGAACAGGCGAACAGTCGTGCATTCTTGATTTTCATCTGGAGAGCTTGGGAGGTATGGTATTCCGTTTTCCCACCCAGTGCTGACCAGAAATTATCTGAAAACAAGGAGAAAAGACATTTTCATCACTTTTTGCATTTAACATTTTTATACACAACAAAGGTCTGTTTCAGAACTCACCTGGCTCCTTCTTCTCATCGACCTTAGTCACTGTGTTTGTGGGCCACAGCACCTTTACAAGTTGTGCAGCTGCTTTTGCCTCCTCCTCATTTGACCCCAATCCCTTCCATTCAAACATCAACTTTGGTGTCTTCAGCACAAAGACATCATTAGTGTTCAGAGAAGAAGCGATGGGCTCCACCTGAGCAAAAGAAAACAAACTGTTGTTAGAATTGTTTATTGTGAATATTTAATACATACACATTTAGTGTTATAAATAAATATGACTGACCTCAACAGCCCGAGTCGCGTTAGTACTAGAAATGCGGATGTGGAAGAGCCGTGTGTTGCCAGGTTCAGACTGGTCACCAGAACGTGATGTCCCCCCCAAGTGAACGATCAGAGGTTTCTGCTTAAACACACTGACTAAATGAGGTGGTTCTTGACCCTGAGTGACACGAACCTGCCAAAACATAGAAGTAAAAATAGCTGAAACCTTTTTTGGTCTAAAAATTAGTGTCTATATAATTCATGTCAATATTCAATTATTTTAAACTGTCTTAAATTACAGATTATTCTGAATCAAACATCAATGGAAATTTTTTTAAATGCATATGATATGTACAAGTACACAAATGAACGAGCTGGTCTCCTATAAATACATTTAAATTCATTTTAGGGAAAAAAATTAATCTGAATGTAGATATTTTCAAACTGAATTTAACATGGATCTTAATAATGATGTCTTTATTTAAGAGAAAGGCCACGGTGAAAACTGCTGACGTGGATCTGTCCATAGAAGAGTGAAATCCATGTACATTTTGTTGCTATGAAATTGTTAGATAGGAAGTATAAATTTGGTAAAGTTACAGGACCCATACATTATAAATGAATATAAGTGAGGGGATGAATAAGTTCATCTCATCATCTCATGTATTCTTCAATAAAAATATTTTTCAAAGTAGGACAACAACATGGCCTTTGTGGCAGGTCTTTCACCATCTATCCTCTTTCTGTTACTGTTCACTGAGTAATACAGGCACTGATATCCCAAAATAATATATAGACCTATATAAAATGACAGTAGAAATAAAGAACTGAATAATACTGTAATGCAGGTTCTTTTCACGGACTGTGTCTTACCTGAGTTGCGACTCCACCCATGGAGTCGTCTAAGGCCACTGTGAGAAAAGCTGATGCAGTCCGTTCATCGATTGTGCTTTTCTGCCCTTGCCTTCAGACACAAAAACCACAACAGTCAAAAATGTAACATTCACTACAAAGCCTGAAAAGTAGAAAACATGTGTATTAATAATATTTACAGGTAACTGTTCTGAAACTTTATGTTCATCTCTTTATATATTATTAAAGTTCAAACTTGAAATGCTTATAATTAGGAAGTAAAGCATGAAACAATAACTTTAGGTACTTATTCCATTTACTATTGTTTGTTTTTTCTTCTTTCTATTTAAAATACTATATGGACATGTGTTTCTACAATAATGGCAAATGTTATAATATAATTTTATATTATAATAAATATCGCTGCAAATTTTAAAATTTTATTTTGAGGTTTTCTTTTTTTTCGTTGTCATCTGCATTTACAAAATGCTTCAGTTTATTTATTTATTTTTTACTTAATTCTATTGTATGTTGTTATATGTCGAATTAAAAAATATATTCTAATTGGGTTAAATTCTCTTCTGTGAGATTTCTGAAATATTTGTCTCATTTTGATCATAAATGATTATTCTCCCCAATTCTCACTCATGAAGAAAATTCAGTCTTTAACCAAAAAGGGAATTTTGATTCGACATTTATATCATGATAATGTTTGATATCTTACTAACAGTATGTGTGATGTATGTCAGTTTGTTTTTTAATAGAGCACTATAGTGCAGTCCTTATTTATCTTGTATCTGTATGTCACTATATTGTACAAAGGGTGTTGGGGTATTATCTAAATAAATACAAAAATAAATGTAATTATAATTAATTGTCGTTACAGAGGGGGGAAAAAAATCAATCAAATTACTGTTTCTTATAAAATTGTTAGTGGTTACTATTTGAATTTATATCTGTTTTTTTCTTTCTTTTGCTATTGAATATATTTACAATTATTTTCAATTAAAGGAGTTTATTTAAATTAAAGCTGTCTGTTGTTAAACAATAAAAAGTAAACAGTAAAAACAAAAATTTGATCTTAATTATTTCCCAGTTAAAAAAAAACCCATCTGTTACAAAAGTGATCAAATGGATCCAA
Organism: Maxillicosta whitleyi; assembly: GCA_029822895.1. Taxonomy (NCBI): domain Eukaryota; kingdom Metazoa; phylum Chordata; class Actinopteri; order Perciformes; family Neosebastidae; genus Maxillicosta; species Maxillicosta whitleyi. The sequence goes on along the minus strand of JAPSES010107120.1, from coordinate 13,718 downwards.
ATGTAATATGCATAAGTGAATATTTAAAGAAAAACACTACTCATCATATTTTCTAATACAAGACAGTAGTAATTTGTAACCACTATGTGTGAAAATATGTATGTGCTGCTAGTTTTAATGATCAGTAATGAAGCAGAGGTGGACTGATATTTTTTTTCTGAAGTCTCAAAGTAATGACAATGGGCGAGACCTACAGAGAGTTAAGCTTTAAACACTGCACTCACCACATGTAGATGATATGCTTCTCTCCGTCTTGGGTATTGTAGGAGTACAGTATCAGGTAACAGTCACCTCCAAAAAACTGACCATATTCGGATGGGTCCACTAGTGCTTTATCTTTTCCTTCCACACGCCAAATCTACAGACATTAATCAGTCGATTTTCACCACTTAGGTAAAACAGATATTTGAAGAAATAAACTTATCACACAAGTTCCTTTGTGCTAATATTCATACCTGAACAGTACCAGAGCCATCATCCACCATGCCGTGGTGTGCAGCCATAGTGTTGTTGCCATGGAGACTGGAGGCGTCAAAGGGAATCTGCTCCACCTTAGCGATGCTACCGATGGTGTAGGCCTCTGTTGGGCCTGTGGTCTCATCCTTATCCAACCAGTTGAAGAAGAAATCCTTAAACAGAGTTGTCTCACTGTGGGATGGGAAAACCTGAATCTGCACACAACAGAAATAAGAGATGTAAACACAACCACGGTCAAAGCTGGGTAGAGAAAACACAAGATACATGCTGTGGATTTCAATTAAATCACATTACCTTGGTGTTGCTTGGGTAATTGTGTATTTTGATAAACTGTCCTGCTATATCAAATGCTGATTTGCGCTCTTCAGTATTTGCCCTTTTCCCTGCAGTTTTGGGTAAAGCAGAGTATGGATACATATAGTTTTAGTTGGACAGAAACTACAGAGCACTATCAACCTGCATCTATGATACATACACAAAACAAACCAAAGAAAAAGAAACTGTAGAGGGAATGAGTGGATATCATGTCCCAGTACCTTTCCAGACAAATATGATGTGTCCACTATTGTCCAGGATGTAGCAGTCCTCCTCCTTGAGCATGGCTTGCTTGAATGGGGTTTTATCTGCGACCTTAGTCTCCGTCATAGAACCACCAGCATCAGAGACCTAAAAGCATGGTCGAAAGTTGTCATTTGGCACATTTTGAAACTAAAGAGCATCTTTTAAAATACAAATAATTGTACATGTTCACCTTATACAGAACTGCCTGAGGGACTCTCTGTTCATGCACAGCATCCTCAACAGAACTTTCTGGAAGATTCTGAGGCTTGGGTCCGAGCGCCTATAAATACACATATCAAATGCATAGTATAGAACTCTTGCATTTTCAAACAAAAACAGTATCATTAACAATGGATATTATACCACTGAAACTGATTCAAATGAAACAAAATAATGAATGAATATGGCTGACTTCTCTATTTTTATATTATCAGACAAATTAGATGTGATACAGGTACAAATCAACAAAAATACAACCCTGACCTGTTTCTGTATATTTTAATCTATATTATATTATATTATATTATTGCTTTAGAGACACTTAAAATGAAATAGTTTCATCAGCTAATTACTATGGCTAATGGCGTTCTGCATGAGCCCAACATGACCTGTTAAAAGTATTTGGTTGTTTCACTGGAGGAATTTGTGTCATTACTGTATGTTTTTATCTGCACTCATCCTACTTGTTTGGAGTGTGTGAAGCTCATATTGAACATAACGTACTGCACACTTTTAATCCTCAGCCAAATATAAGATTCTGTTGAAAGTTCCTCCCCTATAATTTAAATTAGATTGTCTTTGTGTAAAGCTTATTACATACATATTTATATTTGAAAGTACTTAGACATTATAACTACACAAGGCCATTTGACCTTGAAAAAGCAGGTCAAGGTCACCTATTTCCAATAGGCTTCTGCTCCATGCCAAGATGCATCCACAGTATAAATTTGGTGCAGAATATGTCAATCAATTCTTCAGATTAATGTGATTATTTCGTTGAACGGACAGACAGATGGATCTCGGACATATGACAAAGTAATTACAATACCTAAGCCAGAAGTTGGCTGAGGGGTAAAAAAAAATAAAAAATCAAAAAAACACTTACATTCAAGACCTCTTCTGGCTCATCACCCTCGTCACACATGTGTAGTTTACTACTTCCGCCGCCCTCATTGTCACGGATTGCAATGGCCAGCTCCGTGGCTTTGTTGCGTTCCCAGAAATTGCATTTAGAACCAGACCAGTGGTAGATGTTCTGCCATTTGACACAAAGAAGCACATAACAAAACTTACATATGAAACCCCTGTTGCCTGCTTCTTTTTTTGTGTGTATTCTGCTCATGTAGTTCCTCAAATCACCTTTCCCAAGACAATAATGAAGCAGTCTCCTTTGTTGAAGCTGTCCCATGTCATATGCACCTCAGTAGCTCTGATTGAATGACGGCCTTTAACATGCAGCACTTTCTTCTGATTGACTTCTACCACGTGTTTGAAGCCAGAAGACACTCCACCTTCCTGTGAAAAGTGGTTTAAATAGACTCATAGACAGAATATTTTAACTCCTCATCTTTATATTTCTAAAGACACACGTGTATAGATTGTTTTCTAGTTCCATATTTGAAACTGTGACAGGTCATTGGTGTTTTGCTGTGGTTCCACTGAGCATGTTTTTCCTCTTAACTCCCCCATGGGAAACGTCCATGGAGAACCCGAGGGAGACACCAACCATGACTCCAAACAGATCTCAAAATACACACAACTGAAGTAGTTCAAGCCTTTTATTATTTTAATAATGATGATTTTGGCCAAAAAAGTAAAGAAAAACCAAAAATCCCTATCTCAAAAAATTAGCATATCATGAAAAGGTGCTTTAAAAGAGCTATTAACCTAATCATTTGAATCAAAACAATAAAAGGCTTGAACTACTTCAGTTGTGTGTAGTGAATCTAAAATATATGAAAGTCTAATGTTTATCAGTACATTACAGCAAATAATGAACTTTATCACAATATGCTAATTTTTTGAGAAGGACCTGTATATTGTTAAAATCTGCTCAAAGGTTATTGGAGTTCAGCTGATGGATCTGAGCTCTCTCTGTGACAAACAAGTGGTCCAGAACACCAGGGGAATTCTAGATCAGCCTGGACACATTTTCTTCCCTGACTTTTCTCCCGTGCCCTCTGGATGGCGCTACTTTGCACCCCCTAGGAAAATGAACAGATACTCACACTCATTTATTCCCTCTGCTATCAGACTGCGCAACGCTGAGAAGTGACTAAAGCTGAGGGGCTATTTATTTTTATTTTTATTCATTGTGTTTTTATTCTTTCTTATTATCTTAATCATTTCACTGCTTAACTTATTACCTGGTTACTGTTCTATGGTACTGACAGGTGAATGTGTATGTGTCTGTCATATGCTGATGTGAATGTTTTGCATTGTTTGTTTGTCTGTAATTGTTTGGAAGTTCAATAAGGCAGGTAACCGTGAACTGAATCACCCGTTGGAGATTAATAAAGTGGTCTGAATCTGAAAACTGTTGTCTCTCAGGTGCTGCCTTTGAATAGGTCAACAGGGAACATTGACAACATTTTTTTCAAATACCTGATCTTACAGGATTAACTGCACCATGAAATGACATGCATACATGTACAGTCTCTCATTTCACCTTGTACACGATGCCTTTGGGGAAGTAGCTGAGAAAGACGACGGACTCTTCATTTTGAAACTCAGTAAACTGTTGTGGCTTTCCACCCAGAAAGTCGTCCAGCTGGATCATAAAGATAGAACCAGCTCCTTTCTCATCCAGGGAAGATTCTTTACCTAAAGTAAAGGAGATAACGTTACATATACTTGCAGACACTAATTGGTCCTCATTTAACTTCAGTGATTTGCAGATTAATTCTAAAATGAGCTAAAAATTTTGCAGTGGATGCTAATAATGTTATCAAATAGTTAGAGGAATATAAGCAAACGCTGAATTCATATGTTGGTCTTTTTTAGGTTGCATACTGTGAAGACACCAAATACAAATACTTTGGAAACTCAAGGCAAAAAATGTTCTGCAGATAATGATATTTAGAGCCAAAATTTATATAATAAGACAAAAAATGCTACTGAAAAAGTGAAAAAAATGTATGTGACCTTCCATTTTCAAGGGAGCATACAAAGACAAATAACAAGGTGGAGGTGGAGCAGAGACTCAAACTGTAATACCTCTCCAGGTGTGAATACGCCATGAGAAAGAAGACCTATTGGTGAAGAGCACTATGTAAGTGTCTCCTGAGAAGAACTGTCCATGCAACTCTGCAGAGACGGCCACCAAGTCCATCTTCTCCACTCGCCATACCTGCAGGCCAGGTTTCTTCCCAGCATTCTCAAAAGCTTTGTGGAGGGTCATAGTGCTCAGGCCTTGATATAAGACATGTCTTTATTAGTGAATTAAACATCAGGTCACAACAAAGACAAACATGACCCTTAACATTAGATCAAATGATTATTCCAATACTCAACAAATAAAAAATAAAATACCAATTATTTTAAAACAATCTATGTCACATTCAGTCAAATTTCACATGTAGTCTGATAAAACTATAATTATGGGTTTTATTGAGTGAGTTTCACCATTTATATACATATATATATATATATATATATATATATATATATATGCACTATATCTATACTTGAAATTTTATATGTATATCTACTATTTGGTAAGTTAATTAAACAACTAACTAAGATTTAACTTTATCAATTTCTGGGTGAAATTCATGAAAACAAAAACTAATGTATTAGTTACAGCAGCTTTGTACAGTTTTGAGTCTGACTACTGTCGATGTCAAGAAAATGTTGTCTTTACTTTTGCATTATATGAAAAAATCTATGCAGTGCAGTATATGTGAGCCATTTGTGATACCCTCTAATCTTTATATTCTCTGAAAAATTTATGTGCATGGTGTATTCAGTTAGTAAAGAAGTGCCATTAACTTAATGCATACTAAATGTTTGTTTGTTTTTCAAGAAGTTCTGCTGATTTGCAACTTCATTGTGTGCTTTTTTATGTGGTTACCATCACCTGATGTACCAGACAGGGAGTGTACATACCATGTAAATGTAATGCCTAGCAAAGAGGTGTGGTAATTTTGAGGCACAGCCAACACTCCTCGGCAAAAAAACATAAATGTGAGTATACTTTGGTATTGTTCCAACACAACATTGATAAAAAAAATAGAGAGGAAAACTGAGATGCGATTGGTGCTGCATGAGCTGTTATAACTAATGTCATTTGATCCTTACTCTGAGAATCTGGTGATTTTGCTCCTGGCTGTTCAGTGAAGTTTAATAACCCATGCCTTGCTCATGAAGTGACTCCTTTACATGCCTACACCACAGTTGCAGAGATAATAATCCATGTGACTGATCAGCTCCAGCTTTGTTTGTCATTGATCATCTGGATGATCAGGAATCCCATTATTGAAGACCTGCTGTCAGGACAAACCCCTGATCCTTGCACATATTGATGCTACTGTCTATGAACAAACTGATCACAGTAACATCTACCAAGTTCATGAACAGCAGAGTTACTAGAGTTATATAGAACTTAAGGAGACTACACAAATGAGTAATATTCCTCTATTTTTCTGTCTCCAAACACTGTTTTCTTAAGTTGACCTTAAGAAAACAGATGCACACTTAAAACTGACACTACTGTCCCAAAGTCCTGTACATAATCATGAAAGAAGTTAAGAGTAAACAAAAATAAATTGAATAAAACAATACTGGCATATAGTTCATTAAGTAAAAAAACACTAAAGACAATATTTTAAAACTGTAAGATAATTTAAATGTCCGTTTCAGCTACTTAAGCATAATTTGCAATATATGCATATGCATGTTATATATAGTTTTTGGAATAAAACAAAACGATTATGTTCCATTTTTATTTTTACGACCTTAAAACCATGCACTTCCGCAGTTCAGTCCAAACATTAAACACTGACAAACGTACTTACCACCAAGTAGCTGCAGAATCTACAACTTTATCTCAATGTCTGGTTTTAGAAAAGTGCGCAGAAACATACAGGATGCAGATTTTAAACTTTGCATTACCTGATGAGGACAGAAGACAGATGCGGGGTGAGAAAGGGTCGTTCACGGCTGCTCTTCCAGTCTCCGCACAGCGTTGGTGCACAATCTCTGTTGTATATATAGCCTGGTCCACATCCGCGTGACACCGACCGCACCCCGAACCGACCCATCCAGCCCAACCTGCACTACTGATGCATGACCCACCCTCATCACACAAAATAAATAACAGCGTGAACAAAACGACTCATGCAACATAAAACGACAGTACTGCATTGAAATGAACGCCTCTGCAAAATAAGACACCAAAGTAAAACTGCGCTGACATGTGGATCACATCGGCTACAATGACACTGTGAACCCCTCCACGGCAGCGTTGTAAATAGTGCAAACACTAAAAATACAACACTGTGCAGGCATGGAACAATATTCTACTTACAATAGATTTTAGACTGATGAGGAGGGTACCACATTTTATATTTTAACCTTTTCATGCATGAATTAGGAGAACATTAATCAAGATTGTTTTCTTTATTTTATTCCTCTTTAGACATAAAAAAACAAACAAACAAACAAAAAAAAACCCAATGTGATTAAAATTTTCATGGAGTTGAATAAATGTCCTCAAAGCTTGACGCCGTGTGTTTCATTTTTGAAGCAAAGAAACATGTATTTGCAGATATACTTGTGAAAACTATGAAATAAAATCATTTAAATGCTTTGATGTTTCCTCATATTTTAACATACTTAGTCATTCCTCATTTCATGGAGATAATAATAAACTGTTGCTGTTGTTGTTACAGTCTAATAACATTGATTTAGACTCAAACATGTTAGATTAGTTTTTATCAAGAACAGCAAAGTTATAGTAATGTTATCCATTGCAGTGTAATGACGTAAAAGTGTCCACTGTGTTAACTGATATGAAACTAAAACAACAAAATTCATGAATATACAAGAGAACAGCTGTAGAATAACTGTCCATGGTAGTGACCAGTATGAAAGGGTTAATAATATTGTTTAAAGATTAAAGTATTGCAGTAGTAAAGTATTTTTATGATGACACACATATGATTATTAATGCCTTGTGTGCTTTAATTTCCTGGGGGATCAATAAAGTTCTGTCTAATATAATATAATATAATATAATATAATATAATATAATATAATATAATGTGGACACAAAAAACTGACAAATGTTTTTCTATTGTCATGGGCCCCTGGAATAAAAATCACTTTTCTCCTCTTACTTGCTCCTGCCCATCTAAAAAAAAAAAAAAAACTCAGCACGCTTACTTTTCATGTAGCCTAAGTCTTTACCCACTCATCTTGTCTTTACTAACTTTTTTTTTTAACTTTCATTTTCCATGAAATACCCAGTGTATGATATGCTAATCGATTGCAGTACTTTACAGCAATGCACCATTATACAGTGGTTAGAACATATTCTTAATTGTTTTATTTACAGCTAATATCCTGATTGTTCATAGATTATAAACAATTTATAACATTTACATTTTACATAAAAAAATCCATCTTCTTAATAATGTTTGATTTTGGAAACTTTTAAGAGGTTTAGAAATCTTTTGTAGTCAGTCCTGTTGTATTTTCTGAATCACCCAAACTCCAATTTTTAAAAAGCCTGAATTTATGTCATATGTTGAATTGTAATGGACAACAACAAAAATATTTAGTTTGCAACCAGAGGAAAAAAAAAACAAAAAACTGACCTGTCTTACATGGAGGCCAAATCTGAAATAAGTATTTCTCCAGTATTTCAGTAACTAAAGTCAAATTTCCAGTTTTGCATTGTTTTTACAGTCTGAATATGTGAGTTGAACTAGTCAAATCTACTTATACAATATGAACAGTCCAGTGAAGAGTGGCTAAATATGGGACTTTATTATTGTTATTATTATTTAAATCAAATGTTCTTTTGGCCTATTATAAAGGTATTTTTCAAGACCAAATCATTTTTTTTTTTTTTATAAATGGCTTTGTGCTATGTATAAATGATTACATTCAAAATATGTACTTGAATAAAATCATATATATTTTTTTAAGAATTGGCATTTAATAAAATTCAATAAGCTGTACCTATAGCTGCTTATTCTGTATTTATGGCCTGTAAATACACCCAAGGTCAACTCCAGGCTTCATACACATACTATAAGAGAGCACGTCTTTGACCAAACATCCATTCTCAAATGAGGTTTCAGAAAGACAAATAACAGATGAAGCTATTATTCAAGGGCCAAAATCGTAGATATTGTTGCACATATGTGATGTAGTATTGTTTTGTCTGGTAGCGCAGTTGATTTTGCAATTGCATTGTTGGGTTTTTTTTTTTTTCTTAGTTGGAATCTGGGTGTACTTGTCTGTACTCCACTGTCAGCTGTTGAGGCTTGTGGCCATTTTTGTGGCAACGTGATAGAAAGAGAAGGCACAAATCTTTCCTATGAGCTCAAGGACTCATGTCAAGTTAGAACTGGTTCCATCAATCTAACTGCTGGGGCTGCATCAGCACATTCTGCATTATTGTGTTTAGTATACATTACTGTGTAGATGATATACTGTACTTCCTCTATCAGATAAACATGTACAAACAAACACAATGAGTATAGTCAAATACCATGATGTGAGTTGTGATTGCTTTGCATATTGCAAGAATATTAGCAGTTTCAACTCTCGTCATATATAACAAAGTTGAAAAGACTCTCATGAAGAAACCGTCGGCCCTCATCACCTCTGTGAACTATATGTTACAATTACAGGTTAGGTAACAAGCTTTTCGCTGTTTTAACAAAGGATACATATGGGTATTATGTGCACATTCAGGCAAAAATTGCCCACAGATGCTTCTTGTGAGCTTTAATTTCCTGCAGTAGTATTCATAAATTGGTAAGAGAAACATTAGCTCCTAAGCCTCTAGATATTGTTAAGCAAGACGTTTCATAACACATTTGCAGCACCAGAGATTCAGACTTGAAAGGGAAACAAAAGAAGGGGGTGCAGAGTGAGCTTTTTCTACATGCACACGTATACGAGTAATATTCTGCATTCCCTTTAAAGCCCCCACCCCATAAGCTGGATGTGGTGGAACCCTTTATTTAACAAGGGTGACTTTTAATGTACATCAAGGTTACCCATGAAAAAAATAACAATAACTGACTAAAATACTGAGTAATCCCATAAAGATAAAGGCATGTAACTTTCAAAATACAAAATGAATTCACCTGCGAATGAACTGTTGACAGACAGACAGAAGGATAGATAGATAGAAGGATAGATAGATAGATAGATAGATAGATAGATACCAAATGTTAAAAAATATTGCAGATCTTCATTAGTATAAAAAAAAAATCAGTTTTGAATGTAACACATTATTTTAGTGTCTGTTCCTCATGTAAAACATTGTCACTTTGTGCTGCACTATGTGTATGTTTTACCATATATTTTACGTTGTGATGCACGCGATATGACTCTGTTATGACTTCCAAACTTTATTAATTTTTACAAACTGAAACAGGACCAATCAAGAGCAAAATCTTAGGCCTTACAGTGGTACCTAGGTTTGATACATGCCTTGCTGTCGGAGTTCACGTGTTTGTGTGGGTACTCCCACGCAAACACCTTAGTGGGTTAATTGTTGAATCTAAATTAGAGGTGGACAAACTCAGGTGTCAAACTCCAGTCCTCAAGGGCCGGTATCCTGCATATTTCCCACTTTCATCACACCTGGGAGCCAATATATCATTATTCGGCTTCTGCTGAGTATGATGATGAGCTGATCATTAATTGAACCAGGTGTGATGGAAGAAATATCTAAATCATGCAGGATAGTTTGACACCTGTGATCTAAATCCGAATGTCACACCCTTTCATTATTACTTTAGTCACTTCACCTGTTTTCCAGTCACATGTCACCTATCACCATACACTATTTAAAGCACTCTCATACGTTTTTTCCTTGTTGGTTTATTTCCCATGTTTTCCCATGTTCTTGATGTATCTTCGCCTTGTCTCATCTTCCATTGTGTTTTTGTTAAGTTTGTTTTATTGATCAATAAAGAGCTTTTTGTTATTTCCTTAAAGACTCCGCTTTTGGATCCATATTATTATTAGAACTTTGACATTGAAGGTGTGAATTTCAAAGTGAATGGGTGTTTATTTCTATATGTCAGCTCATTTATGAACTGGTGACTCATCAGGGTGTAGTTGATCTTCATGAAGACGAAGCACTACAGAAAATGGATGAACGGATAGCAGTATCTAGTTATGTATGAGCTATCATTTCTGCAATAAAGTAGATTCAAATCACAAAACAAGTTTTAAGAAAGCAACAACCACTGAGTGTCACTCGCAGAAGTGTATCATGCACATTATTCACAGGAACAGACTTTTTTTTTGAGATGCTGCCAATTATAGCTGTGATATTTGACATTTTAGAGGTGCGGATTTGTTCTTTCACTTACAAAGTTTTATGAACAACAACCAAACTGTTCCTGAAAGCCTCAGCAAAATCCTGAAAGCATTTGAAGAATTCCCTCAGAACACATTAGTATGGCAGTGATCACCACATTCATTGTTGTAATGTTGTCTTTTGGGATCGTGGGTTTCAGTGGATGTTGTATAACTCATAACACCCTGTCCCCTCTGTTACAACCCTCTGGTAGACGGTATGTTTTTCTTTCTGGTCATATCATAAACTCAGCTCACACAAACAACTCCAAACTATAAATCCAACGTGTCACCACTGTTCACAGTTTTGTAGCAACAAGTCCATTATGCAATCTAGAACAAGCCTTAATTATAAATCACTGCTGAGAAGTGGTGTGATGAGGATGTCACCACGTTCACATTCTTGTGATTGACAAGTGTGGATGGTATTGGATTTATTCTTGGCTCCGAATAGATTCCTCTCCTTACTGCTTCTATTCAATGTAAATCCACAGCCCAGACAGAAAAATATTCACACACGCTAATATTTCTCTGAACTACCTTTAGCTTTGATTAGGACATATATCTGTGCCATCATTTCATCAGTTTTATTTAATACTGCAGCATTTATTTCAGTCTGTTGCTGCATGAAAGTGTACCTGTACTGGTCATGTTCAGCATTAATTGTGCTTTTTGTATTACTTATAAGGAATGGAGGTGGAAATTCTTTGAAAAAAAATCCCCTTTACTTCCTCTCACTGGACCTTTTTATTGCATAAAATATGCATATGGGGTAGAACCTATGGGGAGCAGCCAGAAGTTCAGTTTAGTTCAATACAATTTCATTTGCAAAGCCCTGTATCACAACAAGGTTACCTCACAGGGCTTTACAGAATTAAATAAACAATGGTCAAATAAACAGTAGATGAAAGAGATGGATTAATGTCCTGAGCATCTCCCATCCTTAGACCCTCCGTCTCGGGTTAGGAAAAACTCCAAAAACCCTGTGGGAAAAACCTTGGGGAGAACCACAGTGAAGGAAAGTTCCACTCTCATGTACAGACAGACTGTAGATGCCCCAGGACTATTGGACGTCCATTTATGGATGTAGTACCAGCCCATTATGATGATTACAAAGGGGGCACTTGAAGGGGTCCAACTAGTCCCAAGAGACAGGTGAGGGTGAGGAGGTCCATCCAGTCACCTCGGATTCTGTAGTCACTGAGCTCCAGGCGGCTATAATTGAAACAGTAGCCACTCCCACCCCGAGGGGAGTGGGGATAAGGGTCACCGGGTGAATAGTAATGAACAGACTAAGTAAAATAAGTATTGCAAATTATATGAACACTCTAATGTAGTACGTAGTACCAGAAACAGACAATGTATTTCCCCCAGTATTCTTAGTCCAAGGGCAACTTAGACTGACTGTTTTTAACTGTTTTTCGACTGACCAGCAGAAGTGACATCCCAGTCATCGAGTGTGAGTAAACAAGCATCAGTCAGTGAGGAAGATTGAGTGGAAAGTATGTGTTGTTGGTTGTGCAGCCATAAGATTTGCTTGGCACATCGATGTCCTAGAGACACAACTTAGCACTAGCCAATAATGTGTCATCTTAAACTGGTGTCTGCTGCACAGGGTCAGTAACCAGCCCATCACAGCCCAGGTAAACAGATAATGCTACAATTTTTCATCACTATCGATACTGGAACAGCCCGTGAAGGATGTAACATGTTTCTGACCATACCTGAATGACGGAACAGTGACTTAGTACTTCCACATACTCGACAACAGGTTACGATGTAAGTTGCCTAATGGAACCACAAAGATTATACTTTTGAAATAGCAAGAAATGAAAATTCACTGTAGGTACCCTTTAATTTTTCATGCTAGATCTTATATTGATGACAGTGGAGTTAGAACTTTGTGTAAAGTCTTCTCCAGCACATTGTTCCTATGGAGGCCAAAATGCACTGTCATCTTGAAATATGTCAGTGTCATCAGCAAACAAAAAAAATCCACTGAGATTGAACCTGCTCTTTGAGTATGTGCAGGTCCTCAGCTGACTGTTTTATGGAGACAGCATTATTGAACCTAGACCTGACCAGTTGAATCAACCCCAGATCACTGCCCCCACAGGTTTCCACTGTAGGCACCAGGCATGATGGGTAAGCACTTCAACCACCTCTCTTCTCACCCTGATGCACTCATCACTCTGGAACAGGGTCATCCTAGAATCAGCAGACAACACGAACTTTTTCGATTAAAACACACACCAATGTTTGTCCTCTCTGTCAAATTGAAGTTGTTGTTTTTTTTGTTTTGTTTTTTTTAATTAACCTCATTAAAAATGTTTTTTCAAGGTTACTCATTTGGTTATTGTCAGTCCCCTAAGTTCTCTTTAGCTTGTCTATGAGGAAATACTGTAACCCTATTTTACCAAAGATTTAAATAATCTTGAATCATGATCAGTTAGGATTTTTAGTTTAACTTTAGTAGTTTCATTAATCTCTATAGTTGGTTTATTTGCTTAATTCATGAGTTCGACACTCCTCACACAGCACTCCATGTTTTCCACAAACATGCTAGCTACACAACATGTGCAATGTTTTTCCAATGGTAGCACCTTACTTACACAAAGGATGTTTTGGCCACACTGTGTATGTTGAAGCTCATAATTTATAAAATAGAATTCCATGTAATTAAATGTATTATATAAATGTATCATATAAAAGTTAACAGAAACAGATATTCTACCACATGTGGCTCATCACCTCTTTTGACTCCAGCATTGTAACTGGCACTATTCTAGCTCCAGAGCAACAGTTGGCCTGGTACCACCCACTGCCATGATACAGTTCAAATGTTGTTCTGTTTTTTCATGTAGGGTGGGGTTGCATAATAACATGCCTGCACAAGAAGAGAAGAGAATTTCTATCGAAACTATTCTCTAACACACTGGTGTGCACAGATAGATACTAGGGGGTGCTTGAGCACCAGCCCCTTTGCCCCTCGTCAATGAAAGTGCCCTTTTGAAACTACGTTTTTTTTCCCTTAAATTATTATTATTATTATTGGTAGTAGTAGTAACACTTTAATGGGGGCAATTTTGAAGTGGTCTTTTGGAAAAGCAGCGCGACCAATGAGCAGCGCG
>JAPSES010107072.1:0-18332 GCA_029822895.1 Maxillicosta whitleyi | reverse complement strand
ATGAAATGAAAAAGTTATTACATTTTGGACGTTTATTACAAAATGCACCGTTATTACAAAATGCGGCTCAACAAGGCTTCAGATTCTGGGCCAGATTTTTAAAGCTAGGTTTACAGTATGTTCCTGGTGGCCACGGCAGCTTCATTTGCATCACACATGTTACACAACTTGAATACAGAGAAAAAAATGGCCAAAATCCAAAGACACACTATGTTTCAGTCAAACGGGGCTGCCGTGGCAACTGAGAACATAAACCTAGCCTAAGATAGCCTATGTATTGTGATTACTTTAGCCCACTAACCAGTTCGACACCATTGTCACAATGTTGACATTTTCATTCATCAGACCACCAGACTAATGTTACTGACTGGAGCTGGTTCAAGACTATAACTTACTAGTCTCTAGCCATAACAAGTGTAGGTAGCAGGCTAGTGTTCACTCACTTTACTTGAAGCCACTGCTTGGATGTAATCATTAGCCTTTGTCTGCAACATATATTGCTTTGGATTAAATACAGATCTTTAACAATTGAGCCTTTTATGTTTATCTGATGAATTCATTAGTTATTAAAATAATCTACAGATTAATTGATTATTAAAATTAGTGTTAGTTGCAGCCCTACTGACAGTGTAAGCATCATTAAAACATTAAGACAGAAAAATGCAAAATCTGTATCATGAGAGTAATATTTATTATGATGTAAAATTACAAGACCAATGTCTCAAAGTCATTTGTTTCCTTTTCCTTTTTTATATTTACTGAAACATGAATAATTCTTTTACAATGACAGGCTTTCACTGTATTTTCATCAGTAGCAGCAGCATTGTTATGCAGTGATTCGCAGCTTATATCAAATCTCCTGTACATATGTACGCCAATAATAATAATTATGTTGAAATGTACAGGCAGTGGTTCAGCTTAGAAGTTACGACACTCACACACATACATATGTTTGTTCTTAAGTGCCATTTCCAACAGAGTGTGGCTTTTTTGTGCTCTGAATTTTCTCTTAAGGCATGTTTGAGTCCATTTACAAATACATTTTAATGTATTTCTCTGGATAAAGTTTCCACCATCTTATTGTATATTATTATTATTGTTGTGGTTGTTATATTAGACAAAATAAATTAATATAAAATGTATGTTAGTTCAATCACATAATCATCAGCTAAATAATTTTCTTTAGAGTTGATTTCTTTTTGTTGAAATTCTTTGTCCTTGTTGGTAACATATTTCTGAGTATGGTGCACTAGAGGTAGATTTATTTGGCTGTTTATGAGGATCATCATTATCCCAGTGACCAAATCTCATGGATATGTAGTGTTAATCTGACTTAAATAACCGATTTGTGTACAGATATGTATTATGTATACAGACATGAAACATGCTTTGTTTGTGCCAACGGACTGAGATTTGTGGAAAAACTGCTTCCTTTTGGGTTAATTAAAAATATAGAAGTACCTTACTACTCACACACATTATATATTAAGTGCACTTTGAGTGTAAAAAAACCCATCTGTAAATCTATTTCAGGCCATGATAAATAATGATGAAGTTTGTGAATATGAGATTCCAAACTAATGTAATGCTCCATGACGTGTGGAAGTGGTGTGCAGAGCAGAGATCTGCTCTTCTGGTCAAACCTTAAAAGAGTTACTATAAACAGTATGTTTAAACCATTCTGCAGTCTCCACTTCTACAGCATGAATAAGGCAAAAGGCACTTAAACATCCAACACCCGCTGCATCAGCATATAAAGAGGCAGCAGATGTGACAGGGCTGTGGTCCGTGCCAATCTGAGGATATGTACGCCTCATGTAACCCAGGGTGAAAACATGTGAAGCTTCCATTCCTGCACTTTCACCTACATTTCAATGATAGGCCACAGAGGATTGATTTTTTTTTTTTTTTTTTTTTTTAGCTCGCTGTGCTTTGTTAGTTTTTGTGAAGCAAGAGGCGTAGAGAGCACGTGGTGTCATTACACTAATCCTGTGTCTGGGTATGTGCGTGTTTACTTTCACTAAGTGACAAGACAGCCTAGATCAGTTACCGTCTGCCGATGCATGAGCTGATAAGGAACTCACCTGTTGATTAAACCCCAGGCTCGTCTGTGGGTCCTCTATCAGTCGGTCAATATCTCTTTATTTACAAAATAAAACAGAGTGGGTAAATATACCAAAAGAACACTAAAAACTAAGACACTATTGGCACGATCAGGATGGTACAGCCTTAATTTTACTGAGGAAAAAGCAGATGTGATGAACAGTTTTGGACAGATATGAACTTATGCCTTTTTCTATTCTACCACAGTGTGTGTTGATAAATCCTGTGCTCCGTCTTCTGTTTCAGTTATCCTGACAGATGAGGAGGTTCAGAGGAAGAAGGAAATGATACTGAAGAGGAAGGAGGAGGAAGCGGCCCGCGAGGCGATGCGACCACGGCTGAACGACGAGCAGACGAGGATCATCTCCTCCCTGGTCGAAGCTCACCACAAGACCTACGATGCCTCCTACTCTGACTTTTCCCGCTTCAGGGTCAGTACTCGTGTTAATTTCATCAGACGAGACGAAATATATTTGTCAACAACCCGTTTTACCATGACAAAGATGATGATGAAACTGCACCGATGCTCTAAAAACACTAAAACTGTGTTGATGTGCGTCGATGAATTAAAAACAAATCGAAAATGTTGCGCATGAAATCAAAACTAAACCAAAACTCCCTCTTCCTTTTCATCTACACAAGAGGAAACGTAACATCTCCCCTGTCCAGACGAAAACATGGTTTATGAATGAGCAAATATGACTAAGATTAAATTGAAAAACGGGTGACAAAAAATTAACACCGGTCAGTGCACAACACAGACGATTTTTACCAAAACCACCGCTATATTATCACTGTTTGAGCCTGAATCCATTTGTTCTCCCCCGGCAGCATCGGGTGGAGTAGGTTATGATGTCATGGGGCAGAAGGGTGGGTCTCTTAACACAAGACAAAAAGTGACATGTCTACAAAATTCAATAATATTAGTGAGTGAATATGGGTTTTTAAGTTTGTATCTATCAGAAGAAAAAACCCAGGAAACCAAGTAGTGAACACTCACATGCATTATGGTGCTCTTTTGACAAAAATATTGTGAATATGAATACCATTTGTCCTCATGCACCACAGAGCCTGCAGCATTTCTTTTGTTTCAATTCACAACTGTCTTTAGAAGTATATTTCCTTTGCATCAAAAACATTAGGTGAGAGCATATTTGGTCTTCAGCAGGGGTGTAGCACTAACACACTGCATTTTAGCTTTATTTACATTATAATTATGAGGAAATTTGTAAGTTTGATGACTTAGTAAAATGAGTAAAATGAGACGTGTATGTGAGGAGTTCTGTAATACAGTTAAAGACTGTTGTATCCATTTATTTGGATTTTGGTTCAGATCATTATTTTAAAGCATCTTTGGGTGTTAGGTTCAAAACTTCACATTCAACTTTTTCCACATGTTGAAAAACCCAACTGATAGATTTGGGGATCCCAAACGAGGGATGCTCGGATCTGACTTTTTCAGTTCCGATACTGAAGCTGAGGCCTGGGGTGTTGCCAAAAAATGTGGAAAAGCTCTAACAGCCTCGGGTTCTCTAGCAGAGGCCCGGGAGCCTGAGGGTTCTGTGCAGGATCTTAGCTGTTCCTAGGATTGCGCTGTTTTGGACTGAGATCTCTGATGTCGTTCCTGGTTCTGCTGGAGCAGTGATTCCCAAGTCCGGATCTCGAGTACCCCTATCCTGCATGTTTTATGTGTTTCCCTCTTCCATCACACCTGAAAGCCATTGCTTCATCATCAGGCTTCTGCAGAGCTGATAATGAGCTGATCATTAATTGAACCAGGTGTGATGGAAGAGGGAAAGATGTAAAACATGTAGGATAGGGGTACTCGAGGACCGGACTTGGGAACCACTGTGCTGGAGCCATTCTCCCAGCTTAGGGGTCACTGCCCCTAGTGCCCTGATCACTACTGGTACCAATATTATCTTCTCAGCCCCCACATTCTCTCTTTCAGTTCTTGGTATTTCTCATTCTTCTCATGTTCTTTCTTTCTGATGTTGCTATCACTGGGGATTGCTACATCTATCACCACCACTGTCTTCTGATGTTTATCCACCACCACTATGTCAGGCTGATTGGACATCACCATCATATCAGTCTGGATCTGGAAGTTCCACTAGATCTTGTCCTGTTTGTTCTGTCACCTTTGGGGGGGGGTCTCCCATCTGGACCCTGGGACCTCCACTCTGTACATAATGTTCCTGTACACTATGTTCTCTATCTGGTTATCCTGTTCCATGTGTGCCTCCCCTGCACCATCTTACACCTGCTGTGATGTGCTGGACTGTCTCAGGGGCTTCTCTACACACTCTACACCTGGGGTCTTCTCTGGTGTGGTAGACCCCAGCCTTTATTGCTCTGGTGTTCAGGGCCTGTTCTGCAGCCATGAGTAATTCCTCTGTGCTGTCCTTCAGTCCAGCCTGTAGGACAGCACAGAGGACCGGAGTCTGAAGGAGATACTGCACAGATGGGCGAGAGGAAGATTTATATATATATATATATATATATATATATATATATAAACGTATTTGAAAAAGTCATAGTTGCAATGACCTCCACAGTAAAATCCCTTTGTACGTTTTTCCGGCTGCTGGCAACTGCCTTTTTCTGCTGTGATAAAGAAACTGATTTTTTTTCCACAAACAGTAAACGGGTTCGGTGTTTAATATTTAGTGACGTGTTATGGCAAAATAGCAGATTGCACCACTGTGCCCTCACTTGGACCCTGACCTACACACACAATACATAGTGCATGGTGGCCTACTGACTGTAAATATGAAGAGTTCATTGTAGGGTTATTCAAACACAACACACATAGTTATAGCATTATAATCTCTGTAAGTAGAGCACCATAAATCCTGCTAAATCTTATACACTGGACTCTTAAGTAATATTTTAACATGCATGACATACACGTGCTGGAGTGTGCGGAGGAAAATGACTAGTATGAATGTGTGACTAAGGGGTGCAACACCACTCCTGTGATTTTAACCCAAACAGACACCAGTACTGATCCAAAGTGTTAATACCTGTTGATCCACTAATCCTATTAATCCATGTAAATAACTGGTATAAAATACAGTTTGTCGTCTTTTGCTCATCAGATATGATCCATTAGGACTTCCACAGGCTCCGTCGTGAACATGGAGTTGGATCAATGACAGTGATTGGACACACTTGGTTTATATTCAGTTAATGATTGATTTGTCTGGGGGAAAAAATCACTTTTTCTTCAGTTTTCTCTGTTTTTGATATAATAACCCTCAACTTTTTTGTAAGTTATTATGAACATCTACATGATCAGGAAATTTAAATATAGGAAAATACTTGATTTTTACAGCAAAAATGCAAAATACAGTGGATTATGGTATAATAAATGATGATAATCACATAGGAATTCCTATGTTTGTTAAAAAGTCTTAAAGGTCTTGAATTTACAAATCTGCATTTTAATACCTTAAAAAAGTATTAAATATGATATAGTAGGTCTTAGGTTATGTTGCCATCTTGTTGGCAGTATGTGTGTATGTGTATGTGTATGTGTTTGAATGTGTCTGGGAAATTTCCAAGCTGCGATGAAAGTAACATTAGTCTACTCTGTTCCAACCCGACAATTTATCTTAAAATTTGGAACCAGTAACTGCTGACTTTGCAGCCCCAGTGACAAAAGATCACAGAATATTCAGCCCAACACGTGCAGCCAATAGTTATGCAACATCGCTTGAGAAAGACAACTGTAGGAGATGTAATAGATTACTTGGAAGCAAAAAGTAAGCGCCGGGAAGTGCAAATTTAAAAATGTTTGGATGGTGAAAAGACCATTCTCAAACTGGTTGAAACAAGTTTTCCTCAATTTTAGGAGTAATGAATTTTTTCCACTATGCCCTGAGAAATAGGCTGTGAAATGGGCATGAAATTATACCCTAAGTAGTCTGGAAAACATCTTCAAAAGTCTTAAATTTAACTTGTGGAAATCTGTAGGAACCACGTTAAATAGAGATACCAAATAATTTGGGAACTGACATAAAACTAGGACTGGGTCTTTATGGGTTAAATTAGTTATTGCTCTAATACACTTATTACAGAACTGAAGAAGGCTCTTGGATGAGAATAGTTTTTAAAAGAAATCAGTCCAGTTGAACGTAGAAGAACCTAGAAGATTGAATAAGTTCTAAATACAGTCTGTAACCACAGTCATATTTATTCTGCTGCAGCATGTCAGCTCCCACTCTCTGCATGTGTTTTCAGCTTGTTCATCACCAGTAACACAAGTCACCAAAGGCGTTAATGCACCCAACCGTGGCGTTGGATTTCCCTCCATTCTCTGCACACCCATAAGCTGGGTGGTAGTCCAGGCAAAATGAGCTGGAGAACAGTGATTGGATGGAGGATCTCAGTCTAACAACACTCTTCTGTGATTTATAGTGTGACTGTGCAGACAGCCACAACCACACTCAGACTGGATCATAAATACCTGAGTTTTCCAGCTGTCAAGTGTCACTTTGAGCCGTGTGATCCTTACAACTATTCCATGAATTTTTAATAAAATAAACTAAAAAATAAAGACCTGGTTACACAACCTGGAAAAAATGTGTGGTTTAAAAATAAAAGAATGAGCACTAAGGAACTTCCTCCATAACAATCATCAACACTCAACGTTACTCAAATCTCAGCCCGTTCCTCTTTTTAGATCATCTGTTACACCTTAACCTCTTTTCTCCACTGAAGCCCTGAATGTTCCTGTGGTGTTTCTGTGTTCGTAGCCTCCGGTGCGTGAAGGCCCTGTGACACGCAGCGCCAGCCGAGCTGCCTCCCTCCACTCTCTGTCCGATGCCTCCTCTGACTCATTCAACCACTCACCTGGTAAGAAACACCCTCTTCTGTCCTTCTTACCTTTATTATTCAAGGGCAACTCTACTGCTCATGACTGTGATGACGTCTACAAACCACACAAACAAGCAATCACCCTTTAGAAAGTCACGAATTAAAACAACACCCATGTCGATTAAAATACAGACACTTATACTGTCCAAATATGTTCATGGGATGTACCGATGCCATGGTGTTACAATTCACCGTGATTTTAAACATCATGGTAAATTAATTGCCGAGGCTGTCAAAAACCGTCTCATAAAGGTACAATAGATTAAGAGCAGAACCAAAAACAGCCAATATGTGCTTCCCACATGGAACGAAAACAGCCTTACAGAAGCACTGCATTCAACATTCCATGAGTGAAACTGACAGAAAACAGACATATTTCTGAACTGTCTCGACTGTAAATATATTTGTGATGCAAGCTCACTTTTGTTTCCATAGAGTTTATGTTCGGTACCGTCATCTAACGCAGCTGCAGGCTACTATTGCACAACCCATTCCCAATAATCTTACTGCATAGCTTTGATAGAGTAAGACCGTTCTACAAACTTCTGGAGGGTTAACCTGTCTGATGCACCTGTAGAGTGTTCTGGGAGGGTGTTAGAGGGGACAGTGCCCCCTTAAACAAACGTACTGCCCCCTTAAATAAAAATTGGCAAAGTTTCCTGAGGTTGGGAAAAAATAAATGAGCTTCACAACAGCGTAGAGGAACTAGTAATGCCTGTTAAGTTTCACTTTCACTTTGCACAGAGACAGGCTGTCAGTCGTATGGTCTGCACGTACCCATTCTGAGTTACGCATGGCACATAAAAAAACCCTGTAAAATAATCATAGTAATTGTGAAACTCATTATTTCTTTGACGATAATCGTAGCACCAAAATCTCTAATCGTTAAATCCTTAATTCAAGGTGAAATAAAAAACTTTACTGTGTTAAATTACCACCTTTGTGCCTCTGTTGTACCTTTTTTTTATGTAGTTTTTAAGCATAAGTCTTTTGTTCTTCAATCTTTAACATGAAATTCTGACAAGTTCTGTGTATTTATTAAATTATTGTTTTGCTTATTTATCTTTAGAACTATAGCTTTAGCCATCATTTTACACACTGTTTGAAGGTTCACATTTGAAAATGGCCAATCCTGAAAAAGCTTCCTCAAATTTCGTTGTTTGAGTTCATGTGGTTATTAGGATGTTGTTTCTCATAATGTCTCATGAACCTAACATTTGATGAATCCTTGGATTATTAAACACTAGAACTTGGCTGGTCTTCAGAACATGTAGTGTAGATGAATGAGATTGAATTTTTTTTTCTTCACACGTAAAATAGCTTACATTTCTACCATCTGGCAGTATCTACATTACACAGCCTATTTTATTTGCTTCAAACTAGTTTATGGAAATGCATATTTTACCTTTTTATTTTTCAAATTCTTGACGTTTCATGCAAACACAGGTAGTATGAATGTTTATTCTCTCATTGGAATGCTTCCTTTTAATCATTTCTATTCTCTGTGTCTGTATCTCCATCTCGTTATATTTGTCCTCCACCTTTTACTTGTCTCCAACAGAGTCTGTGGACACCAAGATGAACTTCAGCAACTTGTTAATGATGTACCAGGATGGAGCTAGCAGTCCAGACTCCAGTGAGGATGACTCCAAGCTATCGATGCTGCCCCACTTGGCCGACCTGGTTTCCTACAGCATCCAGAAAGTCATTGGTTTTGCTAAGATGATCCCAGGTTTCAGGTACATCTATCTGATTTAAACAAATTGCTCCTGTTTCTGTGTGTTCTGCATTTAGGCATATTATCACTAGGTGTTGCCAACTCTTATAAAGCCTAGATTTTCTGGATTTGAGCAATATTTGATATCTCCTGCCTCACCTGTGTTGGTGGGTGTCGCTTGCATAAACACCCACTGATAAGAAATAACGTAAATACAGATATGCACACAGAGATAATGTAAGTCTACACATAGTTACACACAGTTACAGTTATGGGATATAGTCGTACAGAGGTTGACAGTGGCCTAAAACTAGAAAACAAAAAAAAAAATAGAAGAAAAAACAAACAAGCACACAATAACATTATATGGAAAATGAGTTAAAATTGATTCCAGAGTTGTAGAAATGACATCTGCCCACACAAAGACTCTGTGTAATCTGGTTTGTGGTGCACTGTTTTGAAGACAGTCCACAGCACAATCCATTCGGCTTTGTTATCTTGGCCTTTTTGGAACCAGACATGACCATATTTAGTGAAGAAAGTAAAGCTGGAGGAGTATGAGAGGTGATGGATGGAACCTGCCAAGCTAAGGCTAATATAGGCATTAACTGAAAACACCACCCACACTGGTAACTACAAAATGACAAACTAAACACCACCAAATATTTTATTTTTTCCTTTGGTTTGGATTATTTTTGGATTTTTTTTTTTTTCATGACTGTCATATAATGCCGTTCTAAAATAATGCAAACATTATCAGTTATTAGCTAAGTTATGCTTACTGAAAAAAACTCAGCGTTGTGTAAATAAGTAGCAATAAACTTCATGTAATAGGTGCATAGAAACATCCTCTGATCTCCAAAATGCATTGGAGCAGACGGAAAAACAAATAAAAAATGTTATCCATTAAACAAAGTCAAAGTCCAGCGCAGCAGGTGAGTGAGCTGTCAGTGAAATGCCACAGTCAACGTCAGAATCTTCTATTTTAACAGATAAACTGCTCTTAAAGAACCTGTTGTGAGTTCCTGGATTCATTATCTGAATCACTTGAATATTGTTTTACACGCGCTAATGTTTGGGTTGCTATGGTAGATAATGAGTGTTCCCTCATTTGACCAACGACTCGGGCCGTTGAGTTACTGAAGGTAGGACGCCAACCGTTTAGGTTCAGGGCTTTCAATACAATACGGAGGTGTACGGAATGAATACATGTAGCTTATGTGAAGAACACAAACCCTCGCCTTTCCACGCGAACCTTGCAGCGGAATGAGCACAGTATAAGCAGGGTAAGTTTCAGTTTCGGTTTATGCCAGTTACAGTAGTTACGGAACGCACCGCCACGAAGATGGTCTGTTTTGTGTATGTTCTCTTTTAAAACTTGGAAACGTTTTCCTGCTGGTCTGACTTCTGGTTTAGTTTTAAATATATGTAACTGTTTTATTTATCTGAAACAGTTGTATGATGGTTTCAGAACATCTGTCATGTTCAACCTCTGACAGAAAATAAATCCTATTTAAATCAAAATCAAAATCTAACCTTCTCATGTCTTCACAACTAACTTATGATCAATGGAAAAATTAAGCTAAAAAAAAAAAGCAATTACTTGATTTATATCATGATACGTATCAATACAGTCTGATATGAAAAAATGTGATTGTAATATCATATGATTTCTTTCTATATCACCCAATCCTACTATAGATAGACTTTATCTCGAACATAAGTAGGCAAAAGAAATTCCAGATTTAAAAGGACACTCCAATATATAGAAATAAATCAATCAAAAAAGAAAACCAATATCACACAAATGTATATCTATTTCATTGTGGCTTTAGCAATACTTTATATCTGAAAAAGAGTAGGAAGAAGCCATGCTTATATTATCCTACCCCCAATTTTACATGACTTGACCAATCAGCTAATGTGTACAGTCCATAGAAAGAATAGGTCAGTCATTAAACTGAAAAAAAAAAATAGAATAGATGATTACATACCATCACTTCTATTACCGTTATCCTCCGGTTCAGTGTTACTATATGTCTGGAAAATACATCTTTTAAAATTTTGTCTTGTCCTCACACCGTGTGATATTCAGATTCAGTCTACTCCACAAAACCACTCCTCAACATTTTCTTAAGATTTGTTCTAGTGCAGGGGTTGACATTAGCCATAGTCCGATCGTCCGGGACTAGTGAACAATCTTCTCGGACAAGCAGACTTGTCCAGAAGCTTGTCCGAACCGACAAGTGATTTAGAGTGAGCTTTATATCTCATTTTGTAAAATAAACGTATTGTATACCATTTCTCAGGATAATAAAATTTATAAAATAAAAGTAGTGAAGCTCTTAATTTTGCCTCAGATGTAACTATTTTTAGAATCAACCAGCAGTGTAAGTAATTGAGGGACAGATCAACCAATGCATTGTATACAGTATCTCTATGACATAATAGTGAACCTGTGGCTTAGTGGTTAGCGTGACTGTCTTGGGTGCGAAAGATCGCGGCTCAAGTTCTGGGTAACCCAGTTGTTAAGCCCAATATATAAAACTCTTTTATTTATAATTTAGTGGTGAGGCATGTCAATTCAAGTTCTATGATAGACGTATTTGTCTATAACACATGGTAAGTTGTTTTACAGGCATATCTTTAAAATATTCACGCGATTTAAGAGTGAGATGTAGGTGAAGGAGCTTAAAGTAATGACAGTGGATCAGTAAAGACAGACCTCAGTCATGATGAAAACAATAGTCAAACATTCATGCATTTATTAAACTACAGTAATATGTACAATTATTAGGATACAAATAGGATAGAACATGTGTGATCACTGTGAAAATCTAAATGTTTCACTTATAACTTCTATAGACAGTGTTTTTCTGAGTGTCTGTAACAGAACTGAAAGCATTCAAATACATATTATATTAATGTGACATTTTTTATATGTTAATAATTGACTTTAAATAAAAATTCATGTAAAATTCGGACAAGTAGTTTTGGTTTTGGACAAGTGAAAGCTGACAGACACTTGTCCGATGGACAAGTGGTTGAAAATTTCAATGTCAAGCCCTGTAGTGAGTTGTTTACTAACCATCCTCTGTATCTGAAGTATTTCTGAATGTTACTTGGAAGTCATTTATTTCTTACTGTTTACTTTCTTTCTTACTAATTTCCGCCAAATCCTGTAATTTGAGTGTATGTGAGAGTAAGAATAGTCTGTATGTTCCAGACATGCTGTGTTTATTATCTGTGTTACTCTCTTTTGAAGTGTGCATACTGGTTGTAGGTTGGTTTTGTAAATGTTACCCCATACTTCAATAGACACTGAGTGAAGACATAATTTCATATAATAAATGTGTGCTCATGTAGGTGCCATTTTTTAATATTATGTTTTCCGTACTTCTTCATCCACATCCCTTCCAACCACTGTAACCACATCACTGTTGAGGCATGTGTCAGATCTGCCAAACAAACAATACACTTTATGGATCTGGTTCCATTAATTACATTTTAATTGTGTTGCCACTGCAGGGATGTGTTTATCCAGTAATGGATTGTCAAATGGTAAAATCTAACCCAAACTACAGACAGACACGTGGGCGCGCTGTCTGGACTTACTCATCACACACACCTACACACACATAAACACACAACACATTGATGCAGGATATTATTGTGTAAGATGAGATGCTGTTATTATTGCCCAAACAAACATGCTTTTCCCAGAATGAGCTGGAACAGTGTGTGGAATCATAAATAGACACTGAGCAAGTTCATATAAAAAAAAAAAAAAAGCATGTTTTTTCATAAACTTGAACATACAAGTTCATGAAATAGATGCACGCACATGAAGATGCCAAGTAAGGAAAGAATCCCTGTATCCCTAAACATTAGGTTTGTTTGTGTTCGTGCCATCATTCAGAGGCGGATGCAGGTTAATGGTTGATGTGCACATGATTTACATGTATGTTTATTCATCTTCTCTGTGTCAGTGGTATAATCTGCAGAACTGAAGCTTGACTCACAAATGTATAAACCCAGTTCAACTATGGTATAGGTTGGAAAAAAAACTACTTACATTTCTGACAAAAAGAAAACTAAATGAACTATGAGGCCTGTCTCTATGCTTAAGGATGTAAAATCTGATGTTTGGCAACTGAATCTTAAAATCAATTTAACACAGACTAATTTCTTTGGAGCTGATAATGGAAGTAGCTGAGCAGTGAGTTATGTTTCTACCTTTTCTTCGCTGTTCACAGTTGTCTAGTGCTAATCAAATCCTTTCAGGAAAAGGATAGTGAATAAAGATGCCTACAAACTGAAGCAAATTTGATTTCACTTCTTCTGGAAAAAGAGGGTTTATATGAGTTGCATTGGATGATAGGAGGAAAACTCCAACTATATATTACACATTTTGCCACAGGTCTGAAAGCAGCAGGAATAGATGATGTAATTTTTCAACGGCATGTTAAGGTTACAAAAAGTGTAGCTTGAAGGTTATTCTCTCAGTTGTATGAGGACTATGGATAACAGCAGCATGTTTTTACTTGATAAGCCCTTATGAATAAATAAAAGTATTTATATTACGGATGTCCTGATCTGATATAAAGGTCCATCTGGTATTTTTTTTTTGTAGAAGATCAGATTGGATTGGATCAGATTTAGTCATGAGATCGGGCTGATCCACAAATAAACTGACATTCTTTTGATCTGCTCCAACCCAACTCACCAGTAACCCACTCATCTGTGGATCACTAATATACGGCACGGAATGCCCCCCCTATAGTACCTGGACCGACCTGTCCATAGACACGTTACAGCAGTGTCAAACATACAGCCTGTGGGCCAAAACCGGTCTGCAAACGGTTCTACTTTGACCCGCAGTATGAATTTGGAAAGTGCAGAAATTCTACTAAAGTTATTAAGAGTCAAAGGTGTCATATTTGTTTTACTTCAGAATGGAACGGAAGAAAAAAATGATTTGAGTTCTGGGGATCTAATGGTTTTACTCCAACCACTGCTGGATCTCCGTTAACTACAGCAGATTTTGTTGGATTTCTTGTTCTTTGATCACCAACATAGGAGACCCCTAGTGGAAGACCCCTATTGATTTCAGGTTTTCTGTGACTATTATAAGTCATCCAAATGAGGCACTTTAATTGAAAAAAAAAAAATGTATATATATATATTTTTTTTTTTTTTTTTTTACATAAATAAAGCAATAATAGGCCGATTGAAATACAATTTGGTTCATATTGATCCTCGTACAAAGGTCCATTTTCTGTCTACATCCAGAGTTCATATGGTGTTATTTTCATTCTCTAGGTGGAGTTTTGTGGGGAAAAATCGGTTCTCTGAAAATTATTCTGCTACTATCAGATCGATGTAGCTCAAATTGAGTTTATATCAATCATCTAACAAGTATTGTGGATAGATGTATATGTAGCAGAGGACTGGGTTGGAGGTGGTGGTGGTGGGGTTGCAAGCCTCATTGTATAATAGAATATGGAAAGAGTTTAGTTTAGTTTCGTTCTTCTGGTCTCTTACTGATTTGTCCTTTTGTTTACTAAAACAAACAAACCAATAATGACGCTTTAGAGTCATGTAATCACACGTTGCATTGCGGTTGTGTTTCTTCGCATCTTAGATACAAACATTCTATGGACAATAAAGGCTTTTGCATTGTCATATGAGTTTCAGTTTCATTGTGACACATTTGCATATATCTGTGCATGCACCCCAGTGCTGTTTTGCATTGAATTTTCAAGAATTGCTTGAAATAACAGATGCAGATGTCGGTGTACTGTAGGGGATTTTCTGAATGTGCTCTGGACTACGCAAAACCTTGACACAGAACCCAGTTGCTACAGTAACCACACAATACATTCACTGTGTTTTTTTTTTTTTTTTGTGCTTATTGTGGCTCACACATGCACTGAGACACACACACACAGATACAGCGTAGGTGGAAAAGCAGAATTTTGTGACTACTGAACACCTGTTCTCTGCTTCTCATGCATTGTGTGAGGAGAATGAAATCTGGTGTCGGTTTTATACAACAACTGAAAATTCACCCCACTTAATTTCTGCCACTTGAACCATTGAGTGATTTATAAGTGTTTGTTTGCCATAAATAAACACAAAAAGCCCACATTTGCAGAACAATGTTCAGTTGCCAATACACTAATTTTCCATTATTGAGCTTCTAAACTCATGCTTTTATTTTTTTTCTTTTATTTTCCTATTGTTAGCAAAAAAAAAAAAAAAAAAAAAACAGTCATAAGAAATTAATTCAATCTTGAATGGTCATTTGTCATCTATGAATGATGCAAATATGTAATCAGTTTTTCATTTTGGAGTTCATTCAGGAGTTAAAATAGAGTAAAGTAATAATAATCTGTACTAATTAGAAAATGGGAAAGATGGAGGAACTATTAAAACAAACCCAAGATGTAGGTCACTGTAGCTGAAATTAAGTGGTATACCGGTCATACGTTCCCATGATGACTCTTTATAACACAATGTTAATTTAGGAACCTGTGTGAATAAATGATTGTGTGTGTAGAGTATGATGTATAGTCTGTTGGCAGTGACACATGCTGTGTGTGTGACTGTTACAGAGAGCTGACGGCGGAGGACCAGATCGCCCTGTTGAAGTCGAGTGCCATCGAGATAATCATGCTGCGCTCAAACCAGTCATTTAATCTGGAGGACATGTCCTGGAGCTGCGGAGGACCCGACTTCAAATACTGCATCAATGACGTCACCAAGGGTTGGTTTCACTCCACTGGCATCTAAACCAAGAGTACACACAAAGATAGGATAGTACTGGGAGGTACACTGGAACGACAGCTGGAACGCCTCAACAGGCAACATTTTATATACTGTTAACATTCAGCAGACATTTCATACATACCTTGACTTATTTATTCATATACTCAAACTTTGTGTTGCCAGGCAACCTTACAGGCGGGTCGAGTTCATTTGAGTTCAGGGGCCATATTCAGCCCAATATGATCTAATGTGGATCGGACCAGAAAAATAATAGCATCTGTGGCTCAGTTGGTAGAGCAGGTTGTCCAATGACCAAAGGGTTGGCGGTTCAAATCCTGTCCACATGTCGAAGTGACCTTGACCCTAAATTTCTCCCAGTAGGGCATGGCAGTGCATAGTAGCCGTCTGCTGGTGTACAAGTGTGTGAATGGGTAAATGTGAGGCTTTGAGTAGCAAGTGTAGATATAGAGCTATATAAGAGCAGTCCATTTACCATAACAAGTGGTGCCGGGCAAACTAAACCCCGCCCCTCGCAGGTATTGTAGCTTATTTTGGCATCGATCCAGCTGATGTCATCACATCTACAGTCCATGCATGCTGATGTCAGTATAGACAGACAGCATTAACACATTTTGGGCATTAGAAGTAAATAAGGGGGTAAAAAGGTTTTAGAAATTTTAACATTGACATACTTTTCTCTAAAAGTAATCACATCTGTTCTGGGTCACTGGCAATCTATAAAACGCAATTTGGTATGAATTCAACCAATAGTTTCGCTGCTTAACTGTTAACAAAGAAAGAAACTGAACAAAACCAATACCCCTCGACTCCCCTTCAGGGTATGGGGTAATAACTAGTGATGTCCCAATCTGGATTTTTTTTTTTTTTTACTTCAGATCCAATTTTTGTATCACTAGTTTGGCCAATGCCAATCCGATACCAATACTTTTTACTATTAAATTTAGATTTACTGGTATATGATTAACATCAAAATAGCTCTTCCCAGCCTTAAAACCAAATGCAACCAAAGTGTTACCCAAAGGTTTTTATTATGTTTTATAACATAACCAACCAAAAACCTGAAATTTCTTATGAAAAATTGGCTAACTGCACTTTAAATCATTTAGTAGTATTTAGTAACAAACACAATGTTGTTAAACTTACATTTCTCATTGTTATGAAATTGTTATTCGCATTTTTTGGTGAAAGGATCATTTGTGAATCTAAGAATTTTGATTGTTTTTACTTTTTTTTTTTTTACACTAAAAAAGAAAAATTTTGAGTTGTCATAATTTATAGTTTATTATATTATTATTTTACTGGTTTGAGACACTTTTTTTTGGTCCACTTAAGATCCTATTGGGCTGAATGTGGAAGCTGAACTAAAATGATTTTAATATTCGTGATTGTTAATATCTTTAGTGTAATTTTTGCTGGTTTGAACCAATTGGAGAGCCAGTTTTGTCCTGCAGGTCATAAAGTTGACATTCCTACCTTACACTAATCAAAGCCATCATTATATACATGATAAAATGTTAGACTTGTTTACTCCTCAAAGTCACATAAGCCACAAACATATAGAAAGGCCCACTCCTGAAAAACACATACTGTGATAGAAATCTGTGTTCGTATCAAAAAGCAAAGTTTGGCATTTGTGATTGATGTAATATGGATAAATTAGTGCAAGAGAACACTAATGAATCAAACTACTGGAAAAAAAAACTGTGTCTAAAATAACCCTGAAAATTGTGGAAGAGCTTTTTTTTTTTTAAAAGCACCTGTTTCTCCAGTATTTAATTTGTTTTTCAAACATTTTCCAGCAGTATTGTGAAGACAAGGTAAAGCTAAGGTAACGTGTTTCAGGTGTTTTGTGATACTTTTTACATTTAACCCACACAAAACTTTTCAGTGTTTTTTGTTTCCCCCCCACACATTTAGAAAGGTGTATTCAAGTTTGAGACATCCATTATGTCGTCCATGTCCAACCTTTCCTGAGTGAAGTAGAGGCACTTATTGAAGCCAAAGAAAGAAATTACATTTGATGAATCACTGCTGCCACATTAAGTCTGAATCTCTAAATGTTCAAATGAGGCATTTAAGGCGCAGCAAACCCAGAAAATCTCAGCATGCCCATTGAAGTGGTTCAAGAGTTACATTCAGATTGGCTTTTATTGTCTTTTCACGTATTTCAGAGCAACAAAAATACCTTCCAATTATAAATAATCAAGATAAAATTGGTTATTATTACACATTTGGATGGCAGTAGGGGTCTTTGAAGGTGAACCGCCTTTTGATTTTATTAGTAATGGACAATTGTACCTCACAATAATTCATCGGTACACCAGGAAGTGAACGATTTGATGTTTTGACCTATATTCCTCACTCACTATCAGTAATCTCAGCTGCTGTTGGAGCCAAGTTCTGCAGATTCTGATGGTGTACTGATACCCCATCAGGGCCTAACCCAAACAGCTCTGTTTTTCAAGCCTGATTTCATATGTTTCTACTCGTACTGGTTTGTTTCTACACAAACCCCCATACCACATAAATACCAACATCATTTGTGATGACATTGCAAATATATAAATAATACTACAGTACATAATAATGCAGAACAAGTAATGTTTTTTATACTTCTCATTTCACTCTTCAGTGTATTGGTCTGTAATTCTACACTTTGCTTTTTTTTTTTTTTTTTTTTTTTGCTGCTGTGAACACTGCAGTTTCCTTAAGGTACATCAATAAAGTCCCATTTTCCTTCGATCCTTAAAGGATGCTCACGGTGAATTCCTCCATCCATTTTGCACATCCTCAAGGGCAGAAAAGCAGCCATTGTTGCAGTTGATGACACAGCTGGGAT
>JAPSES010107048.1:0-18346 GCA_029822895.1 Maxillicosta whitleyi | reverse complement strand
AGTAATAGGAAAACAGTCTAAAAGTTGCATTTTGGCGCCGCTCTGTTCCAGCACCAGCCCCTGTGCTGAAGGATTCGGGCACCCGCACGCACGCCCATCCACGCGCACTGCGCCGTGTTTTTTTTTTTTTTTTTGCTCCGCCCCCCGCACGATGGCGCAAGGGGCAATTGCCCAGGTGGCCCCCCTCAAAGAACGCCCCTGGCCGTCTGTCTGTGTCTCTAATCTCTCGCACGCTCTTTCTCTCTCTCTGTCTCTCTCTCTCTGTGTGTGTGTGTGTGTGTGTGTGTCTCGCTCGCTCTCTGTCTCTGTGTGTGTCTTGCTCTGTCTCTCTCTCTCTGTGTGTGTCTCGCTCTCTCTCTCTCTCTGTCTCTCTCTCTCTCTGTGTGTCTCGCTCTCTGTCTCTCTCTCTCTGTGTGTCTCGCTCTCTCTGTGTGTGTGTGTGTCTCGCTCTCTCTCTGTGTGTGTGTCTCGCTCACTCTCTGTCTCTCTCTGTGTCTCTCTGTCTCTCTGTGGGTCTCTCTCTCTCTGTGTGTGTGTGTGTGTCTCACTCACTCTCTGTCTCTCTCTGTGTCTCTGTCTCTCTCTCTCTCTCTGTCGTACTCCTGCTGTTCAGGATGTGTTCCTTTTAAATGACTCATTATAGCAGCGGTTCTAAAGGTCTTTTCAGAAGAACCCTCATTCCAAACTGCACTTCTCTTCTCACTCTTAATACTTACACTCTTAGCATTGTGCTGAATGCCATCACACCAATAAAATTTTTAAAAATATTCATTAGTATCAACGCAGTTTATTTGGTGCCGGAGTTCGGTACCAACCACCAAGTTTCATCCAAATTATTTTTTTCTCAATATTCCTTAACTTCCTGTACGTCTATAATCTGCACCAGAAAAATGGATTTACCTGTATGCTGTTGGGAGAGATCTTTGAGCTGGTGTATGTATCTGATCACTCTTTAAACATTTTCAAGCACTTTGTTGTTTAATGTATTTATCTATAAAAAGCAAACATCCTTTTATGTAAATGTATTTTTTTAATGCTTTTCAAGTGCTTCTGTTTTCTTTCTCTGTACAGTCAGTTGCTGTTCGTGGTTGGCTTCACCGTGTTCCTCGCCAACTGCATTGATTACGACATCCTGTTTGCCAACAAGTTTGTAAATCACACTGATTCATCTAAAGTTACTTTGCCTGATGCCTTTCTCCCAGTGGATGAATGCAGTGCACGGTGAGTCAGACAGTGTATTTACTAGATTAGACTGTGTGTTAGAGGACTTTGTTCATAACTTCATTAATTTTTTTGCACTTTAAAAAAATGTTTAAAAAGTATTGGCAAAAAGAATTTGATTTGTGTCACATTTCTACAATTTTTCATTCATTTGGAGTTATGTAAAATCCAATTAAAAGCTAATTAAAATAGAGGATAAAGCAAGTATAAAACAAAATTAATGAATGGTAGAAAAGAACAGGAACACATTTAAGTTGCGTAATAGGTGCAGAAAGGAGACTAGTGTTTGACTGTCGATTTAATACAAAATGTATCAATTCAGTGACATATTTGAAGACCATTTCATTTAACTGTGAATTCTACATTTTATGTCTCCCAGTATCCGACACAATGCATTTATGATCTTTGTGCTGATGATATCTGGGGTGTTTTGGCTGCATCGTCTGGTCAAATTTATTTACAATGTCTGCTGCTACTGGGAGATCCGATCCTTCTACATTAATGCCCTTAAGATGACCATGGTGAGACCATCAACTTCAAACCAGGATATCGTTTTCAACTGTTCATTTTTAATTACGGTTTCTTAAAATGATTGTCTGAATCTCAGTCATGACTGTTTCACTTTTCTTTCCAGTCAGAATTACCTTATGTGACATGGCAGGAGGTTCAGGCAAGGATCGTGGAAATCCAGAAGGAACACCAGATCTGCATCCACAAAAAAGAACTGACAGAACTTGACATTTACCACCGCATTCTCCGCTTTAAAAATTACATGGTGTGTGGAGTTGAAATTTTAATAAACATGGGTTGCTCATAAAAATTAACAAAATTGTTAGAGGTCTAACAAAAGTTTCCTTACTGTGCCTTCAGGTTGCCATGGTAAATAAATCACTTCTCCCTGTGAAATTCCGACTTCCTTTACTTGGGGAATGTGTGTTCTATACCCGAGGTCTCAAGTACAACTTTGAACTCATCTTCTTTTGGGGTCCAGGTATGTGTTTGAAAGCTGTGATTCATAATGTACCTGTGTTTGCACGTCCATGATGTGCTGTACACATGGTATTTACATACACATTTAATAAGTTTATGTTTTTATCAAGGATTAGAATGACAAAGATGTCTTCTATCAGATTCTTCTTTCATTTACTCCTGAACAGAGGTGTGAAGTACTGTAATTTAGTTGTGTTTTTAGCTATCTGTAATGCACTTGTCTGTTTATTTTTATGACAAAAAGATTATTCCTTGACTTGTCACATACAACAAGACATCATGAAAACCACTTGAAAGCCGTACCAAGACAAATATACTGTAAAAGACAAAACAAAATGAAAATAATGTAAAAATATAAAAAGACCAAATTGAACTTCAAGATGCAACAAAATATTTGAAACATTAGCCAAAAACCATGTGAAAGATGTAACAGAGACAAAAAAAAAAGGCAAAACTGGATACTTCTACTGGTATAGAAGACGAAACTAAATGAAAACCACCACCACAAAACAGACAGTAAATGGAGACTGGATTTAAAAGAAGTGTTTGACTTGTTTTTTAGTTCTGTTGACATTACAACTGATTTGCACATTGGAAGTAAACTAATGTTCATTATTTTCACCTTGTTGTTTCTGATTTGAAGTTAGAGTAGTGTAATTGTAATGCAGTTTATGTAGTGTAATGTAGTAGTGTTCTAGAAGGATGTGACCAAAGGGTTCCCTCTCCAATCTTCCTACTGGGCACCCACCATTCCTGCCCTGTGTGGTGTGTTCCTCCATGGGTGGAGTGCAGAGGGACATTTTTGGTGTGTTGCATCACCAGATATAAACAATATGGTGACAAATAATCTTATTTTCATATATGATTCATTTTTGTTATGATGTGCTATATAAACATGGATGGACGGACGGAAGGGTGGATGGATGGATGGACGGACGGACGGATGGAAGGGTGGATGGATGGATGGACGGATGGAAGGGTGGATGGATGGATGGATGGATAGTATGATGATGTCAGGTTTCAGTTCATTTTGCACTTGTTCGTTTACCAGTGTTTTTTTTGCTGCCACCTCTGTTCCTGAGTAGGTTCTCTGTTTGAGAACGAGTGGAGCCTGAAATCAGAGTATAAAAGAGGAGGGAACAGACATGATCTGGCAGACCGGCTGGCATCTCGTATCCTGTGGATTGGCATCGCCAATCTGCTGCTGTGTCCTGTCATTCTGGTGTGGCAGATTCTCTACGCCTTCTTTAGTTATACTGAGGTATGTGCTTCACACACATACAGCTCTGGAAAAAATTAAGAGACCACTGCAATTTCCTGTGAAATCAACATGTCTGCATATATGACAGCCATTCCATCCCTGTGTCTGTTGAATTCCACCACAAATACACCTTATTCTACTTAATAAACACCTGATCCATGGCTTTATTCAGGAAGGAGAAGTATAAAGAGCACTACTGTGGCCATCACAATCTCCCTAAAATAGGAACAAACAGTGCTATAAGTACCAAAAAAGTAATTGGAATCAAAAAATAACTATTGAAAATGACTCGACTTCACCTCTAACAATGTTCCCAAACTCTGGGGACTGGTTTTTCTACCAGGACCTGTAGAAAGTCATCCTAACATGTTCATTTGACTTTTTACTTGCATATAAATAGTAAAATCAGAGGAAGTGATCTTTTTGCAGTGGTTTCTTATTTGTTTCCAGAAGTGTATAGAAACTTTTCATTTATGTGAAGTCAAGATCATAATTAGAGTGTTTGTCCTTAGGTGATTAAACGAGAGCCTGGTTCTCTGGGAGCCAGATGCTGGTCTCTGTATGGTCGATGTTACCTCCGACACTTTAATGAGCTGGACCATGAGCTCATGTCACGTCTCAGCAAAGGATACAAGGTTAGTGCAGCTTATGGATACATTAAAACTACCTATTTAATGTACTTGTCCTCCTGAATCTAGTTTTAGAACCGAGTAATTTAGTTTTATTTTATTCAAAAGCCTTTTAAAGCTTTCAGCTTCACTATGGGTTTAAGGATATCTACAGACAGACAGACAGACAGACAGACAGAGAGACAGACAGACAGACAGACGGACGGACGGACTGTAATAAATAAATAAATAAATAAATTAGAAGTAGAAAAACAGACCTGGATATTAAAAACAACAACAACCAGATAATTCATATATAAAGTGCTTCAGTTTTTCTTGAATGTTTTTCTTTTGTACGTTCAGGCTGCATCCAAGTATATGAACTGTTTCCTCTCACCACTGTTGACCGTGGTGGCCAAAAATGTGGCATTTTTCGCTGGTTCTCTCCTGGCTGTGCTCATCACCCTAACTATCTATGATGAGGATGTTCTGGCGGTGGAACATGTTCTATCATCTATCACTCTGCTGGGAGTGTGTATCACTGTCTGCAGGTAGGTGTCCAACCTGTTCAGTGTTTTGTAAAGATACAGACCAATCCCATCACTTAGTTTGTCTCAAAAGCCTAAAGAGGTGATTACAATTACAACCTGAACCAGCTAATTATTACAACTATATAAACCACTGCTCTTGCTTTAGTATATCAGATCCTCATTGGTTCTTTGAAAGTGTTAAATGACATACATGATGAAATACTATAGAGTTATATTATATTATGAAAAAAATCTATATTTAAGCCCACTACCCATGCCATAAAGGTTCTCATTGGCTGTTTAAAGCTGTCCAGAGTTGGTCATACTCTTGGGCAGGTTATGTGTATAAATACATATATATGGCTTTAGGAGGGTTTCCTCCCTTCAGTTACTTCTTAAAGTCTGTAAAAGCTCTAAATGTAATCAGTTCAACAGTACATTTCTGTGTGAAGGCACAGTGACCAGTTCAGTTTACCATTATTATTATTCAGCATCATCACTGCAGATCTTAAATTCTTTTCCACCTCTCTCTCTCTGTCTGCAGGTCATTTATTCCTGATAAGCACATGGTGTTTTGTCCTGAGCAGCTGCTGCGGGTTATCCTGGCACACATCCACTACATGCCTGACCACTGGCAGGGTAACGCTCATAGATATGAAACTCGTGACCAGTTCTCACAGCTCTTTCAGTACAAAGCAGTGAGTATAAATATGTTAATTAATGGTTATTATAATAAGCATAAATTACAGTTTTATGGAGTGACTTTTCAAGTGATGTCAGTGAATTTTCCAATATCAATCAAGTCATTGCAGGTTTGATGGAGTTGAGGTGGACACAGAACAAAGTCACAGCTGTCTTTAAATAACCCTTTCTTGACCAAATTCCAGCCTGTTTGATATTATCTAAATTTTTTTAGTTTGATGCAAACTGTCTTAATCAACAGATGTGCTCTCTCCAGCAATAAAGAGGGGGTAGTTACAGATGAAATCCCTATTGCTGGATTAAAGCTGATGCAGAACAGATCCCTAGGAGTGTACTCTATATACATGTCTGCTGTTATTCCTCACACCAAAGCTCAACTCAGTTCAGGAAATACTGACTTTCTGTGGTTGGGTATTTCTGAATATTCAACATGAATATGCATTTCCAATCATACAATCTAACAACCTGCTGTTAGTGTAAACAGTTTTCTTACTTCTCCATAACACAAACAATTTGTGAAAAGGTGCTGTTTGGTTTAGATACAGACTAGTGAGGGCACGGTGCTGAACCTTCCACTGTGTCTGTATGTAGGTGTTCATTCTAGAGGAGCTGCTGAGTCCAGTGGTGACTCCAATCATCCTGATCTTCTGTCTGAGGAGGAAGTCCCTGGAGATTATTGACTTCTTCAGGAACTTCACAGTAGAGGTGGTTGGGGTGGGAGACACCTGCTCATTTGCTCAGATGGACATCCGTCAGCATGGACATCCTGCGGTGAGCTACGTACAGATCAGCTGTAGCCATTCAGACAGATGAGAATAAACAAAGCTGCACCATCTTCAGTTCTGTTGGAATTCACTTAGGATGCATTTCCACTACGTGGTACTGGCTCTACTCAACTCTACTCGGGTACCAGGTACTATTCCTGGAGACCATTTCCATTACAGGATACTACCGACTTTAGAGTAACCGAACATCATAGTGACACTGCCAATACATTTACTATAAACTTCTGAACCTGTGTGTTTTTTTTAAATGGTGTCACACATTATTGATGCAGTGAAAACTCTCTGACCAATCAGTGGTTTGCAGTGTTTACAAATCACATTTTAGTATTTCTTCACAGATTTTGGAACCTTGACTGAGTAAGTACTAAAAACATAGTACTGGCTTCCAGGTTCTTTTATGTAATGGAAACACAAAAAGGCAGGGTTGGGTCGAGCTGTTACCACAGAGTGGAAATATGGCATAAGGCAATAATCACTGACATACAGAAGAAGAAGAGTCTACCTCTTATCATTACGTTTTACATCAGTGTTCCCAAGTGGAAAATATTATGTTACCATTGGTTTCAAATGACTGTATTTTGAGGGAAACTATGATACACAAATCACGACAAAGTGTTTTACACTGGGTAACTGTAGCAATATAAAATACCTCAATTTAAAGACAAGTGAGCTCATGAAATGAATTCAAGGTTATATGAAAAAAAATGTATATTTAAAGACAATCCTGATGACATTGAGAAATGATTTAAAAAGTTGTGTGTAATGTAGGATGATTACTGCTACTAATAGTGTCACATAATAGTCAAATTATGCATTTGGAATTATTGATCATGCATCATACAGTGAGTAATGATCACAACAATTTGAAAGGAATAGAATGGAATTGCATTTTCTGTCATTGCAGAAATACACCATATATACACCACAGTGTGGTGACAATTTGCTTCCAGAATAGTATGTTATATACAATTTCTGTACATTTACATATATGTTTTCCTCATTCAAAATAGACCTGAAGATCCAAAATATATTATGGCTTTGATTGTAATACATGTGAATATAATAATATTCTGTCCATTATAAATCACTGCCTGTCTTTCACATTTTGATTGATTATATAATCTTTTGTTTTTTCTTTATATTTTTCTGTATAATCGTTTATATTTATATACAGGAGTTAATCATTTTTCTCCTCTCTTTTTGTTTATTTGTGTTGTATATTCTTACTCAGTTGAGTATATGACTGTGGTTTTGGGGTTGATTCTGCTTGTCATCTGCAGTGGATGTCCGAGGGGAAGACTGAGGCATCCATCTACCAACAGGCAGAAGATGGGAAGACAGAGTTATCTCTAATGCACTTTGCCATCACCAACCCCCAGTGGCAGCCTCCTCAAGAAACCACCCACTTCATTAGCCAGCTCAAAGAAAGAGTTCACAGAGAGGCCACTGGGGGTCCAACAGACGCACATCCACTGTCAATGTCAGAGTCTGAGGTATGATAATAACTCAACGTTAATGTCCGTGCCACAGACGGGTGACCACTCTTATGTCTAAACAGCTGTAAAAAAAAAAAAAAAAAAAAAAGAACCCATTCTCTTTATGTCCTTTCCCTCTCTTTTTTGTAGCCGAGGAGTCTGATAGCGAACCTTCTGACGGGGCCACCCACCCTGTCCTCTGTCCACTTTGGCCGGGACACTTCTTTGAACAATCACACAGCAGCTGGTATGGACCATGATGAGGTGTCAGCCTTACGCTCACTTTCCCCTATTAGCAGTAGTCTGTACCTGAGGGGCAGTCTGAGTGCAGCTCACAGAACGACCAGCCACACTTCAGCTGTGAGCAAAGCAATGGCAGGCTCTGGGTAAGAACACACAACCTCTGAGTTAGACCCATCCTCAGTTCATATTTTGACTGTGCTCATTAATATGCTGGATGAGATCAAAGTTATAATCATGAGCTATAATTTGAAGTGCATTCTTCAGTATTTCTTCCAGTTTTCTTTTTTTTCCCTCTTCTGTCACCCAACCACCACTGCATCCTTCATATTTTTATCTTCTTCTAGAACTGATGCCCGAACTGTGAGTTCAGGAAGCAGTGCATGGGAGGCTCAGCTGACCAGCTTGGTCCTATCAGAGTATGCTTCCACAGAGATGAGCATCCATGCCCTTTACATGCATGAGGTAACTGTGTGTCAGCACATATGTAAAAAGAGTAGGAACCGTAGGCACAAATACAATATAAAATATTAAAGGTTATCCCACCATACTTCCACATTTTTGGTTCTTTATCCTTCTGTTCTTTATATACCTGTAGCTCCATAAACAACAGTCACGTGGCGAACTGCCCCGTCACACCTGGCACAGGCAGGAAAGTGACGAAAGCAGTGACAGTGTCCCCGATGAGGTGAGGAGTGAACCCAATACTCACTTGAGGAACTTCCCTCGCTCGCACACTTTCCCCACCACAGTCCCCAGTCCCAGTGCCATCCCCACCTCAGCTTCAGCCACCAGCAGTTCCAGTTTGAGCCAGCAGGGGGCGCCATTACAGAGTAGCCGTCAGCACCACATTGGAAGAACTACTATAGGTATTTATCAGTTCATCCTTCTGTGTGCTGAGGAAGTGTACTCTCACACCGTGGTCAGACTACATATGTAAATAAGGATTTGTTTTGTCCAGTGTATGTTTTGTTGAATGTAATAATAAGTGGTGGAGTTCAGATTCTTCAGTTGTGTAAAGCACTAAAACATGCTGTCTTCAGAGTTCAGAATACAGCTTCTGTGCCTTTGTGATATTATTTGATGACTTCCATATAACCCATGGCTACATGAACATTAGTGTCCAAAACACTGTGTTTGATTGTGACAGAATTTAGACTGATGCTTTTATAATGTGTTTCATAAAGAAGACCATAAGTTTGGCAATTCTTGATTGAGAGGTGGAGGTAAAATACAGCTGTCCGTTTTTGCAGCAGACCACTGCAGAGATGAGAGAACCTCAGAACTGACAGAACTTGGTTGTGACCTATTCAAACATGCTCAACTTTGCAGACTTGTCACTGGTTGTTGTTAGATAACACAAACTGACACATCTATGTCAGCTGGATCAGACTGGAATTGAGCTGATACCGTGTAGTGTAACTATAGCCTTATTTGGTGTTTGATGTGCTGTTATTTTTGTTAAAGGAGAGATCCAGTGCTACTATTAAAACTTACTCAACTCTACCCTCACATAACCTAATAACCATGCATATTGAAGATGTGTGGTTGTGTGTAACTCAGTGAGTTGAAAATGTTCAGCTACATCTTCTGGTTTTGTGTTGTGCAGACCCTGTAAGTGCTGGGGTAAAGGTGGTGAGGTCAGCCCGTGTGCCTATGGGGGGGTGGGCTGAAGATACCCAGGGAGCACCGAGACGTCATGGGCCCCTACCTGAGGAGAGCTCA
The DNA here is from genome assembly GCA_029822895.1 of Maxillicosta whitleyi. Taxonomy (NCBI): domain Eukaryota; kingdom Metazoa; phylum Chordata; class Actinopteri; order Perciformes; family Neosebastidae; genus Maxillicosta; species Maxillicosta whitleyi. Next base: position 8,809 of record JAPSES010107048.1, on the reverse strand, counting down.
GAGGACGAGATGCCTCCTCACATACATAAGGTTATTAACCCAGACACAATCTTGTGATACTATTTTTGTTTAATTTTTGCAATGTTCATAAATTCGAATGAATGAATGAATTTTGTCTCTTTTATTCAGGTCACATAACCAAGCCATGTGAATAAGGATCAGCCTTAAATAGATGCATTTTAATCCTTGAAATCCAGGAATCTACCATCTGATCAGAAGAAGATGGATAGGATGTTCTACAATCTCTTCAGATGACCATAGAAATCATCTCGACATGTTTAGATTGAGGTTATCATCATCCATCAGTTGAATACACAATGGACTAACAACATCAAGGACTTGGAAATAAGGATAACAACATGCTTTAAAAAAACACACAGGGGAATAGGCTACACTATATTTTATATCAAAAGAAACTCAGAAGTATCATTGAAACTTGTTAAAAATTAGTGTCTACAAAAATCTGTGCTGTCTGTGTGTATGTTACCCTGTGGTCTGTACTTCAGCTTGCACTCTGCGTTACAGACAGAAAATATTTAGGCCTCAAATAGAATAAAACAATGAACAACTTGTCAAGTAACACATTTTATTTGGCTTCATACTTCCTCTTACATTTATTCAATTTCAAAGCTTGAGTGAAATGTTCTCCTCTGTGACTCCTCTGTGATGCTTCTATAAACATCACAGAGTGTGGCTCCTCTTGCACTGACAGACATGTCTGAAATGTAATTCCTCAGAATGGCCATGGTTATGCATGCAGTGTAAATATCAGGTCATTTGACTCCTCTATTCACACATTATGAGAACAACATTCTGTGATGTGTAATGAAAAATACTGAAATCTAATTTAACAATTTTTATGTTGTTTACCACTCATTTTTCACATGTCTGGCTGTTGTAAGCACGGAATACTGATGTTTGTGTCATGCAAATGCCCCTGTAGCACAGATGCATGACCATCAGAGTCATTCTTCTACAAGAGTAAACTAGATCAGACCTTCACAAGCAAACTACCACGACCATCCTATTTACACATCCTGCTTATCCGTTCACAGCATGACTTCTGTTCATTAATCCACATTGCTGTAAAAGAACAATTATGCACTTTAATAATTTGCCATTGCAGAGGGTGTCATTACATGTGGAAAATTAAATATAATTATATGTCTATGTTTTTAATATATTTTTAATAATTTTATTTATCAAAGGGAAGTGCCATTGTGACTGATAGATGTCGGCATTGTGGATTGGGACTGTTTTCTTTTGTGCATTTGAAAAGCTGTAACGCATAGCTGGAGTGATGGATCCAGTGGGTCAGTTCAGTTAACGTTATATGAAGGTGATAATTGTTGTTTTCTGTTTTATAATCTTCTATAGTGTTATTTTATACAGTTTCAAATTCATCAATTAAAGTCAATCATTGAAAATATATATGCGTATTTTAATTAATTTGCGTTTGAGTAACGTAATTGTGTTTTTTCAAATGCAATGGAATATGAGGTTTTTTTTGGTTTGGGTTTTTTTTTTTTGCTAGCACCTCCATGACCGTAGTTTAGCTAGCTGGCGTATTAGGTAGCTTTGTCCTGAAAATGTAACATATGAGGTAAAACGAGCAGAAATAACGTCAGTCGTTTCTCCTTTAAATTTCATTCAACACAAATATGATACATTGTTCTCCATTTTCTTGAAATCTGTACGCGCGCTAGTACGTCGCAGAGCCCGGATAGCTCAGTCGGTAGAGCATCAGACTTTTAATCTGAGGGTCCAGGGTTCAAGTCCCTGTTCGGGCGTTGCTTTTCTCTTAATCTTCAGAACAAATTGTTTGCACAAAATAATCGTACTATCGATTAAAAAAAAAAAAAAAGAGTAGATACTCAGTTATTTTAACAAATTGCGCGTTAATCATTTTGACTTCACTATCTTATCCTGTTAGCTACTACAGAACTTAGACCAGTACAAAATAAAGTAATGAAAGGCCTGCAATGGGGAAAAACGCCTTGTAGCTATAATCTACCTGCCTCTTATTGATACAGACATCCCAAGTTCCAAAAAGTCATTTCAGGGAGAAATTTTATTGAACCGCCCCCCCCTCCCCCGCCCCATACATACACACTGTAGGCCAAGAACTTTTCACCAGGTTTTTATTAACTACCTGTGATTTCTTTAAAACAACACACTATTAACCCCATTAAGTCCATGTCTTTTTAATCTTTCATCATGCATTGACCACCTTTCATGCTTTATTTTTCCTGCGACATTTTCAGGCTCTCATTATATGTACTGGCTGCTTGTTTTGCAGACTTCAGCTGTTTCCCTGAGACTTCCAGGTCATGACACTCAGTGTCATTGAATTTGTTTATCTTGCATGACATCAGGTTCACAAGAGTTTGGTGGGACAACTGACATCTGAATTCTGTTTTGATATGACGCACCATAGACTATATGAATGGGTGATAATTAGTAGTCTGACGGTCTGTCAGAACATCGAAGCCCTCCCACACAAAAAGCTTATTAGTTTATTTTGCTGACCAAACCAATCGGCACGCTGTCTTGCAAACAGTCACTCTGAATGCACAAAACGGAGCTCTCGGAGTAGTTCATAGCCCCACCCCTCTCGCATGTGCCAGCGCAATGTAACTGAAGAAATCCGAGCATGATGCGCGTCTCACACTCACGTTATTAAAGGGGAAAAAACCTCCCTCGCGTAGTCCAAAATCCGGGATGTTTTACCTAGCTCGCGGGCAACAGGGAGCCACTATTAAGATCAGGGAGACTCCCGGAACTTCCGGGAGACTTGGAATGTCTGTTGATATTTAATGACCTTCAAGTTAAGGGCTGACCAGAGTTCAACAGCAAGTCGGGTGTATTATTATATCCAGTAATGCTGCTTGACTCCTTTTTAATAATTTGTTAAATTAATAGAGGGGGCAGAGCTGAGCTGGCAATGGAGTAGGACGTGAGTTTCAAGGCTCCTGCCGATTTAAAATTATAATTAATCTGCCCTCTACTGTTGCATATCTAGTTGTCTTTTACTCCATTCTAGTTTTTGGTCTGTAAAATCTATTTAGACTGCATTAAAATGGCTGGAAAGAACATGAAAATGTGCAATACTATTCCAGAGCTGCTAACTCACATGCTTTCGCCGTGTGACACACGATTTTCCCTGTCTTCACACGCTCTCACGCCGCACATCCATTTCTTACGCTTAAAGGGATACGTCACCCCCAGACCAAATTCAGTGTCTCCCCCACACTCCCCAGACTAAATAAGTGTGTAAGCATTTTCCTGATGACCCAGCCAATGTCCGAATCCATGACAACTGACCACTGGGTGGAAACGCGTAGTAACGGTAGTACCTGCAGCCTAACGTGGACGAAGAAGTGAATTAGGCCAAAGTGAATTAATGTACTTAATGTTGTCCCCAATTACTTTCCTCGTACTGTGCATTCACTTCGATGATGAATGACGGCGCAATTCACAGCGCAAAGAGCTTGTCTTGCTCATTTTGTATGGGAACTATTTTTCAGTGCGGAGAAACACAGCCGACGCACACCAAGGACCGTTAGTCAGTGGGAGCCCCCATGTCTTCGGCAACACATCGTAGCCTACCTGGCGATTGTTTGACTATTATTAGTCCTAGTTTTTACCATTTTTGCTCAGTTAAAATCCCTATAACTAATGAAGCAGTCACAATCTGCCCACCTCACAAGTTTGAAGACGTGTCTAGTTCGACCGCCAGCAAACTCTGCTACGCTGTGTTGCTGAAGACGTGGGGAATAAAAGACTGTAACTATCACAGCAAACAAATAGAAGCATTTTCCCTTGTCCGTCTGTCTCTTAAATACGTCTGGATGTGTCTGTAAAGAGGAGGATAAAAGGCAACGTCTTTAACTTTGTACAAAGGCCATTTATTAAAGTTATGACCATTCACTGACATTGGTCTGCCGGCGGCATCTCCATTCCAAACATGGAGGACGCGTTTGCACACTCCATTGTTAAGGGCCCACCCACCCGTGCAGCATCTATCTATGAATGGGACTGAATGGGGGTAGGAAATGCAGCGAATACTAGGGTGGGTTACAATGGTGCTTCTCAGCACCATCTATCATCGCAGAGTTTACAAAGGAATGAACGTCTGTGCCCAAATCATTTTTGTTAAGTGTAAGAAATGGATGTGTGGCGTGAACGCATGTGGAGACAGGCAAAATCGTGTGTCTCACGGTGAAAGTGTGTGAGTTGGCAGCTCTGAAATGTAATACATTATTTTGCGCCGAATCGCTATTAGTCTATTTTGCATCTGATCAATATTCACTCACTAGGATACAGGAAACTCAGTCTTTAGAGTGGAGGGTAAAATACTGTTTTGCCAAAGAGAGACATGTTGCTTACGGAGAAAAACCTCTTTTTGTGTGTGTATGTGTGTGTGTGTGTGTGTTTGCAACACAGCAGTGAAATCTCACTCCAATATTTTTTGAAAAGTTGGCAGCTCTGTTATATAACTCTGAATTTCCCACAGACAATACTAAAATGAGTGAATTTCTTCAAAATCTTATGAATCTTGTTATTCCCCGTGTGCTTGCAAAGCAAAGCACAGGGGACTATTGTTCGTCATATTTATTCTTCCACTTCTTCTTCTTATACAAAAAACTTGGAAAAAGAATGCAGCCCACAGCATTGACAACACGCCAAAACATATAATTGAAAAAATGTGCAGTCTGGTCTCGAAAGATGTGCTATGACTTTTCTAAGCATTCCCAAAAATTGCAAAAAATCACCAAAATTTTTCCATCTGAATGAATGGGGTTGTTTTTCACATGGCTACTGTTCCCAAACGATGTATCGTAAAATTATGCAGTAAAGTACTAAGTTGTTCAGATTTACCCAAAGATTAAGGGCGTCTTCACGAAAATCCCATAACTTGTAGTTTTCGCAGAAAAATGCAATAAAAAAAAAACTCCATTCTGTTTAAAGGGGAAAAGAAAACAAAAAAGGCCCTTTTTCAAACAGTTACTGTTTCGCCATACTTTCATGCACAGACTTCATTTTTGGACCTTTTGACGGGTATTTTTGTCTTCTGTTCAAAAATGTCTTCAGTGTGATGATGGGGTTTACGGTTTTCGATAGGTGACCTTTAGTAGACCCCTTAGTTTGCTCCTTTCACCACCTTTATAGAGTTGTGTCACATGACCATTAGAGTGGAGAAGGGCAGAAAGTTTCACCTGAAATTTTCTGCTAAAACTGCACTCCCGACCAAACCATGCATCACAGGTGTATGATTTTTTCAGATAAATGTGGCCACGGGTCCTGGGCTTCACATGATGAAAAGTTTGAAACCCTATCTCTTTCTAAAGTGAAATGCCAGCTCATAGTTCGTGGCCATAACCCCCACTCCTCCCAATTACACTTCATTATAAAATCTCGGCTGAGATCCTCAGATCTCTGAAAACTTCACTGTTTTTACACAGCCATAGCTGTTGAATTTCTCACACTACCGCCACCAAATTTTTTCTGTGGGTCATCCAACGTCCCTTCTCACTCACGGTGTCTTTGGTTTGATCATAACTTCTATAATTTTTTCAAAAATGCCTTTTGTTCCACAGCTGCTTTTCAGCTTTTTCAGCCAGTCATTCTCTCCCTCCTCTGTCCCTGTGCCTGCAGCTCATTTATTACCATGGCAACGGCCCCTCTGATGTGTGCGTGTGTGAGCACAACTGTCTGTAATCAATGTGTGCCATTTTTCTGCTCCCACAGCAACTACAGCAATACAAAAATAAAAATATATAAATACAATAAAATAAACACTAAATTTAAAATAACTATTCAAAAATAATAAAAAATTAATAAATAATAAAATTTTATAAATAAATACAATAAAAAATACAATTAAAACAACATTAAAAAAAATAATAGAGATATACTGATACCCAGATTGAACGTATCAAGTCAATGACACACACATATTACTTGACTTTACATTTATTCCACCTAGACGCAAGTCCAGCAATCCAGCAACAGTGGAGCACACGGGTTACATTTCCTTCAGGGAATGTAGGAAAGTCTAGTTGATTCTAATACTGGTAAAGATTTGGACTCCCCACTCTCTCTTGAAGAAGTTTCAAATTCAATTAAAGCGATGCAATCCAATAAGGCCCCTAGTCCAGATGGGTTCCCAATCGAGTTTTTGAAAACATTTATTGGAAAATTGACACCATTACTTCTAGCTATGTTCAACGAATCTCTGGAACATGGTTCTCTACCACCTATTCTGAAACAAGCCACTATAGCGCTACTCCTTAAAAAAGACAAAGATTCAACCTTATGTAGTTCCTATAGACCATTATCTCTGCTTAATGCTGATGTGAAAGTGTTGCCTAAAGTGATCGCATCTCGTCTAGAGAATGTGCTTCCTTATATTATTTGTGAATAGCAAACTGGTTTTTATAAAAGGACGTCAACTGTTTTTTAACATCCGTACACTTTTTAATATCATTTACTCTAAGTATTTGGCTGTACTTCCTGAGGTTGTAATTTCATTAGATGCTGAAAAGGCTTTCGATAGAGTAGACTGGGGGTATTTGTTTGCAGTTTTGAAGAAATTTGGATTTGGTGATAAATGTATCTCTTGGATCCGCCTCCTTTACTCATCTCCCAAAGCCAGTGTTCATATCAATAATACTTATTCGGATTATTTTGTTCTTGGACGTGGAACATGCCAAGGCTGTCCCTTGTCACCTCTGCTCTTTGTTATCGCTATTGAGCCGTTATATATTAAGATCTTCCCCCTTATTTAAGGAATCATCCGAAATGGAATTCAATATAAATTATCATTATATGCCGATGACTTATTATTGTATATAACTGATCCAATAACTTCTCTCCCTGCTGTTCTGAGTATTCGGGAGAATTTCAGTTCCTTTTCTGGTTATAAATTGAATTTGGCAAAAAGTGAGTGTTTTCGTAATAATGCAATGTTAATGTTAATAATGCAGCATGTGTTCTCCAACAGTCAGATTTACCTTTTCAATTCAGTGTATCTGTGTTTAAATACTTAGGTATGTCAGGGTCTGTGTCTTTTGTGTCTGATTTGTGGTGTTTCCTGTTTTATTTTGGTAATTTCCCCATGTGTCATGTTGGGTGTCTTTACTTCCTGTTCTCCATTTATTCCCATCTGTGTCTGTTCCCTAACCATTAACTATCACACCTGTGCCTTGTGTCTTCCTCCCCTCGTGTGTATATAAGTTCTGTCTTGTCAGTCTTTCATTGCCAGTTTGTCCCAGATTCCTATCTAGACTTACCAGCGTTGTACTTACCTGTTCTTGTGTTTTGACCCCTATTTTGGACCTGGACCCTGAGCTTTCGTCAGCCCTAGTATGAATCGTCACCGTGAGTTTGGACCTACCTTTGTCTTTGGATCTCCCCCTCTGCCTGTTCCCTACCGGTACACCCCATGGACTGCCTTCCCCGTTACGGAACCTTTGGACCAACCTGACTACGCCAACTGGATCACCCCTTACTCAAGAATATTGTGATAAGACTCTGTGCAATATTGACTATTAAACTGTTAAGTCTTGTTACTACTTCTGTGTCATACTCTGCATTTGGATTCTGTGTTGGATTCTGATAAGGTATTGATGTAACATGTTCTCTATCTAAACTTGCATCTGCTAATTTCACTCCACTGAAAGCTTAAATGTGATATTCTAAGATGGTGACACCTCCCCCTTTCATTAATTGGGAGGATCAATGCTGTCAAAATGAATATTATACCAAAATTCATGTTTTTATTTCAGTCAATTCCCCTTTTTCTACCAAAACATTTTTTTGATTCACTCGATAAGATAATTCTTTTATTTGTGCTGGGAAGTCCCCAAGGGTTCGTAAAAATCTATTGCAGAGATGCAGACTAAGTGGAGGACTCGCATTACCTCATTTTCAATCTTACTATTGGGCTGCTCACATCCATAAACTCTGCTACTGGTTCAAATCTCCTGGATCTTTTTGGTGTAAATTAGAACTATCATCTTGTAGTGAATCCTCTTTATCCACTTTAATTTATTCATCTTTACCAACAAAGCTCTCTTTATACACTTTATACACTTCTTAACACACTGATATGGTATCAGTTTAGATGGCACTTTAAATTTGTAGCTTTATCTTTCTTAGGTCCTTTAAACAATAATCATTTATTTTCTCCATCACTTTCTCAGACTTGGTATTCTCAGAGTGGTATGACAAGGGTATCAAACAAATCAAAAATTTATATATAGATGGTGTCTTTGATAGCTTTGGCAATTTATCAACGAAGTATGATCTCCCCGTTACTCTTTTGTTTCGTTACTTTCAAATTTGTGTTTTTGTTTCTAAGTGTTTCCCTAATTTTCCCTCCATACCTGCAGAGCACCCGTGGGAAAACTTGCTTTCACATATTCCACATCAGAGAGGAATGATCTCCAAATTATATGACTCCATTCTGGTATTAAACAGTCAGTCAGATACCAAAATTAAGAATGTTTGGGAAAGGGAATTGGGAATGCAATTGAAGAGGTCTGGGAACATGCTACAAACAGAATACAGTCTACCACTTCTGTACTCGTGTTGGACTGATTCAGTTTAAAGTCTTACACAGACTCCATTTCTCTAAGTCAGGACTTTCTGAAATATATCCAGAAGTGGAAGACAAATGTGATAAATGTTATGGTTCCCCTTTATGGAGGATTGGGTTTGACAAAATTAAATAAATAAAAGAGAAATAATAATATGTAGCATAAATAAATAAAATGACAAATATGCACCAAAGAAAAGGGTGAGG
>JAPSES010107038.1:0-18347 GCA_029822895.1 Maxillicosta whitleyi | reverse complement strand
ATCGCACATAAATCATAAAGCCCATGTAAAAAGGCCAAGGCAAAGTGCCCAATGGGTCGGCGGAAGTGGTCAAAAAGAGGGCGTGACTAAACAGCTCTATATTCGCGTAGCACACGTAAGTTTAGTCGTCACGCAAAATTAGGAGCTGTTGACCGAAGAAGCCAGAAGCAGAACGCCGAGGGAATAACTCCACGCGAAGAGTCTTTATTAGCCGTCTACCGCTCTCACTCCGTACGAACAAACCCCGTCACGTGACATTATCTCTTCGCAGTATTCTTCCGCCGGTCCGTTAAAATAGTACCAATGGCAGAAACAACATAGACCCAGTTAAATTATAAAAAAAAAAAAAAAATCGTCCTGCAATCACTTTATTCTCTTGTCCAAGTGAGTGTTTCAACCGTAAGAGAAGGAATTGGGTTTTGAAGTGGAACCACATCAGAGTCAGAGGCTCTTCTGTGAGATAAGTGGTTCATTTTACTGATTAAATAAGTGTTCTGTGAAAATGGGTTTGTTCTGTGACATTCAGATGACCTCTGTTATGGTCAGACCAGCACATTATGACCAAATATGACCTGATCCAACATCAACTAAATGATGGTTTTGGGTGACAAGTGACATTTTGAGGTGACCCTCTTTATTTAATAATAATAAAAATAACAATATTAGTATTATTTGTGCTGTTGTTGTTTATGATATTTTGTTCATGTTTTCCGCTCTTATATCTCATTCAACTGGTCTATTTATTTTGTTTCATTGTAATTTATTTTTTCCCTGTCCAGTTAAAAAACAAAAACAAACAAAAAACAAACAAACAAAAAACAAAACAAAAACAATAAAAGCCAAATTCTTAAATTGAGTGACAGAAGTCAGCATGCACTAAAGTTTGCACTATTTCTCATAAAGATGCAACTTAGATGCAAGGTTTTTTCCTCTTCTTAAGAATACCTTGTAAGTCCAACCTAAATAAATTTAAAAAAATGACATTATGTTAAATTAAATTATTACATTATTATTATTATTATTATTTCCTTCTGCAGCTGTATCATTTCTGAACTACATTTAATACAGACAGACATGGCATTTCACAGTATTTAACTCCTTATCTGTCTGAAAACACGTGAGCAGATAAAACTCTGTGTCACCCAGACTCTGACTTTCAATAAAATGGAAGGTTAATCATGGAACTTTTGCCCGGTGACTCCAAACCTGTGTGGCGTCAGTGTGGGACTGAAGGAGGACTGTCCATGTCAGAGCAGCGTTTGGCAGCACTTCCATGACGCTCCACTTCCAAACATCTCTGCCTTTGTCTGTTTCCATCACTTTAACCTGACATGTGCGTCTCTAACTCGGTCTGTCTGTTCCTCAGCTGTGATGAACGACGTTCAATTGAGACAGAGAAGAGTCTGCTGAAAAGGTAAAGAATAAATGTACTTTTATATAATTAATATTTCAGCCCTTAAATGTATTCAACATGTATTTAATCAAACAAAATTACAACTAATGCTGTTTATTGATTATGTATATTCATGCATCATACTGTGTTACAAATGTTCTCATAAATGTAGTTTCATTTAGAGAACATAAAGAGTTGATTTAAAACACAGGGTTTTAATAATATATAAGTGAATAAATATTTGATAGAAACTGATCTTGATTATCCATTCCGATCCAATCCAAACCAACTTTATTTGTAAAGCACTTTAAAACAATCACTGTGGACCAAAGTACTGTGCAGGCGAATAAATAAAAAACAAAATAAAAGAATAAAATACAAGAATAGATTAAAAGACATGAAACAGCTGTATTAAAAACAATACAAATAAAAACAATAAACCAATACCAAATAAATAGCACATAATATATATTATGTGTTGTAGTTACATGAACATGTTTTATCAAGATGAAATTAGTAGATTTTAACCCAAATGTGTGCATTTAATTATTATTATTTTTTTATATTTCATTATTAAAATTCCACAAAAGAGACTTTTTTTTTTAATCGAAGGAACATTTCAGTTAAAAACTTCCACATGACCCTAGGTTGGATTCAGTCAATATTCTTTATATTTGGATTAAAAAGAATGTTTTGTTTTGTTTTGTTTAGGTTTTTTTTTTTTTTTCACTAAAATAAGTGTATTTTATTCCAGACATTTCTGTTTAAGATTTACTTAAATGTTTGCAACAAAACTGTATATTGATTGTATTTTAACTCACAACTGTAATATATTAATGTGCAACGACAGTGAATTGTTTTTGTTAAAGTTAGTATTTTATTTAACATTACAACATTTTGGTGAATAAACAGAAGTCTGAAAAAGTTACATTTGGTTAATTTTCACTGCACTGATGATGTTAGAATATGACTGGAGTTTTAAGTGGAATGTTTATGACAGCTGCTGTTTATTTTAATTGATTATTTTAATTGATTATTATTTATGTTTTATTATGTTTTAATTGTAAATGTGTGTTTTTAACTTGTCTCTTTTCTATTTTTGTAAAGCACTGGGAACTGCCCTGTGTATGAATTGTCATATACTAATACATTTGCTTTGTCATTGTTGTAACACTCGCCAAAAAAATGTCACCAATGTCAGGATGGTTTACACTTATTAGAATTTAAGCAGGTTCTCTGGATCTGGTTTCAATTAATAGTTTCATGTTCGTGACACTAATGAAATGCAATCAATCAAAAGTGTTCGAAGCTCCATTACTTCTTTCCTTACCCTGGTACATGTACCCAACTCTGACAGTATAAACACACGTCTGTTATGGAAGTTCTTCTGTTTTCCTTTGGTAAATCATGACTTGTTTTTCCTTGTGTTCATCTTGTCCTTCCAGAACCAAGCCCGGACCATGACAAACGTCCCTGTTTAGAGCCGTAACAGCTGCTGCCATCTGTTTTTGGAACCAGGTACTGTTTTATTTCCACTTAAAGGTCCGACCACATCGATGTCTTGAGAGCTTCACTTTCAAACTTTCGCCTCCTAAAGAATCAGGGTTGCCCAACGATGATGCAAACCCCGGCCTCTATGGTCATGGGGATCGTGTTCGCCCCCCTGGGCCTGGTCCTGGTCTTCACCGCTGCCATCACCCCCCAGTGGAGGGAAGGGGAGGCCCGTCTGGGCATGACCGGCCCTGCGGCACTCCTCCGGTCTGGGACCAAGGGTCAGGGTTTGGGGGTCAGGTCGGTGGAGGCGCTGCTCCTGGTGCGTTCTGATGGATTGTGGGAAAGCTGCCTCCAGGTGGCGCACTCCGAGCTGAAGCAGTGTTGGCCCGTTGCAGGTCCGTATCAGAGGGATCCGCGGGTCCGCCTGGCTCAGGGGCTGGTGCTCACCTCTTTGTTTCTGTGTGGCACCGGCATTGTCCTGGCCTGCATCGGGGTCCGCTGTTGGACGGATTTACCTTTGAGGGGCGTAGCGGCGGCGGGTGGGCTCCTCATGGTCATGGCCGGGCTGCTCAGCCTGACCGCCCTCGGAGTCTACACCCATAACCTCAGCAGACTGGGGATGGAGGACTCCAGTTACGGGATAAATAATAACCCCCGGTTCCCTCAGCTCAGCCTGCGTGCGGCCGGTTCACTCTACTTCGGATGGTTGGGGTCATGTTTACAGGTGTTGGGGGGCGTGGCGCTGTTGTTCAGCTTCAAACGACCAAAATGTCCCACCTGCCCTTCTTGCCCAAACTGCCCGGCGTGTTCCTGCCCGCAAATAACCAACAAGTCAGACATAGATGTGTATGAAATCAGCTGTTAGAAAGAACCAATAGAGAGCTGAAGTCCTGCCCCTTCATGTTCTACACCACCGGACCTAATGTCAAATATACAAAAACAACAAAATATGAAACATTTTGGGAAAAAAAATTAAATATCTTGTCATTTTCTTGCAGATTGCTATTTGTAAAAAGTAATATAATTTTAAAAACAGTGTGTTATTTATTGGGTTTTGTTACCAAATAGCATTATGTATGTTTTTTTTCTTCAACAAAGTAGAGGTGGAGGTCAAAAATAGGAAGTTTTGTTTTTTTTATATAAACATAAATTACCCAATTAAACATTAGCTACATTTATTTACAGCTATTAAGACATTTTTGTTGTTGTTGTTGCTGTGACACAGATGCTAAATGAAGTGGAGTTAATTTGAATACAGCACCTGCAATGTCTACGATGCAAATCAGTGACATTAGGCCTAATTAGTAAAATAACAAGCAAACAAATTTTCCAGCCTCAGGTATGTAGATTATTTTAATTATGCTGCTACTGATCAGTTATTCCATTCAACAATCCAAACAAAACAAAAAGCAGTGTCTTGAACTTAATTATATAATTTATAATTGTAGAAATCTGATTATCTATTATCCTTGATGCTAACGCTCATTCAAAACAGACCATGAAAACATAACAATAATGAGGCATATGAATCACATGATGTCAATTTAGTGACTGGATAGCTTAGTGGTTTACACTGCTGACTTTGGTGCGAAAGGTTGCCAGTTTGAATCCCAGGTGGGCCCTTGGGCAAGGCCCTTTATGCTATACATACCTATACCTTGTAAGTCGCTTTGGATGAAAGCGTTAGACAAATTTAATTTAAAAGATCATTTAAACACAAGAAAGACACAGTTTATTGTAAAACTGTTAAAGAATTAGTTATTGTAGAGACTGAACACCAGAAGATGACATCATTATAATGTTGAAATTATGTCTACAGCTTCAATGTGACCAGACTTGTCATGATTTCCGCCTTTTTTTAATCCTTTTTCATTTCACTTTTGAAGATTTGCGGTAAAATGCGCCGGCACAGTCGCACACAACTGGATGTTTCTTTAATATATTTGCAATAAACTGCAACTTTATTAATTTTTTTCCCACAAACTTCATATCGACACCTTCTTAAAATAATTGCCAAAGTAATTTTTTTCAGATTTTTCAGGAAACACAAAAAAAACCGGAACAATTTCTTGGCTATATGATACTTATATATATTATACTAAAGGGGTAGAATGGCATGATTTGTTTAACTGAGGATGTTGGCAATTTTACCAAAAATAATGACTTGGGCCACAGGTGTCAAACATGTGGCCCAGGGGCCAAATCCGGCCCGCCAAAGGGTCCAATTTGTCCCGTGGGTTGAATTTGTAAAATGCAAAAATTGCACTGAAGATATAAAACATCAATGGTGTCAAAAATCATTTTAATTCAGGTTCCACATACAAACCAATTAGATCTCCATTGGGTCAGAACCAGTAAAATATCATCATTATATAACCTATAAATAATCACAACTGCACATTCTATCTTTGTTTTAATGTAAAAAAAAAAAAAAAAAGGAAAATTACACAACAATAAACTATACTTTTACAAAAAATGTGAATTGTCTGAAATGTCTAAAGAGAAGTAAATGTAACTTTACCGATATTCTGCCTGTTACTAAATGTTCTGTGTGTGGATAAACTGAGGCAGAATACTGTTAAAATTGTACTTGTTTTTCTTATTGTTCCAGGTTATTTAGATTTTTAATGAATTTTTGTAGATGTAAACACTATCATAATCTAATTTAAATTTTTGCACTGTTATTATTTCACTGTTTGAGATCATACTGGGGTGAATGCGACCCCCGACTTATGCAATTATTTTAAGAGGGTGACGATATGTAAAAATCAAATATGAACAAAAAATTACTTTGTATTTGTTCTACAGTGAGGTTTAACGGGGCATGGCAGAAGGGGCGGGGCTTAAGCTGTCTATCACAACATAAACAAAAAAAAGTGACACTGCCAACAGGTGAATGTCTGCCACTTTACAATAAGAGAACCCGACTGAAGGATTTATAAATGGTTTATAATGAGGTTATCCGTATCAATGTGAATTCAACCAACCCTTGTGAGTTCTGTTTTATCCAATCACAGCCACTTTTCTGCAAATGTGACCAACCAAACCTCAAACTCAGAACCATGAAAACTTGAATTTATTTGCAAAGCACAGGTCTCCGACGTCCAACATTCTCATCAGACAAAGTGGAGACGTGAAATTCACTTACACACCAACATGCAAACACGTGTACTGGTTTGAGTATTTCAGGGGCGGAGCTTCGTCCCATTCATTCGTCCATTTTCTAAAGCGTTTAATCCTCGCCAGAGTTGAACGACCGTCTGATTCAGGAAAACTTCAGTTTGTTTTAACACATTTAGTCACAGTTTTACCTTTACTTCATCTAAGAATGAATGAAATATGATGTTTTTTCATACTGTAACCTATAAGTCATGTATTGTTTTGTTATTTTTCTTCTTTTTCTCTCCATATTTAAAAAAAGGCCACAGATGTTTCAGGCTTTCATATTAATTATTGTCTACATTATTAACTAATTATTTTTTACAAGTATGTTACAAACCGATTTTATAATAGTTTTGGATTTTTTATTGTAATTTAGTTTTATTTAGTTTTGACTTTTTTGTGCATTCAGTTCATTTTAATTAGTTTTTAGAGCAAGTTTGTTAGTTGTTAGTTTTTAGTAGTTTTACTTTTTTTCTAAATGTTTACTTTTTTAGTTAAGTTTTTTTTCCTAAATATTTAGTTTTAGTTTTTTCCCAAATGCTTAGTTTTATTCATTTTTTCTAAATGTTTTAGTTTAGTTTTAGGTTGTTTTTTCCCCCCCTAAATGCTTGGTTTTATTTATTTATTTAAATGTTTAGTTTTTTTGTAAATGCTTATTTATTTTTTCTAAATATCTTTTTTTTCCTCTAAATGTTTGGTTTTATTTTTTAAATGTTTAGTTTTTTTTTTTCAGCTTTAAATGTTTCAACAACAAACTCTATGTCACAATAAGGCTATTTATGTGTTAATATGCAGGCTGATAAAAGATATAAAGATATATCTAAATATATAAAGATATAAAACAAAATAAAACACTTATTTTAGTTTATTTATACATTACATAATATGATTAGGATTCTAAGCCAAAAATATCTTCAATTACATCCCTTAAAAACAAGCAATCATAAAAATGACAGAAAATAATCCACATACAGGCATCAATTAGCCTAGTTATCACAACATTTCCAATACCACGCTAAGAACTGGTGAGCGGGTGACGACACGGAATGTGCGGGCCCAGACATGGCATCAATAGAACATAAAAATATTTTAAAAAGAAAAAGCAACTTATACATTTGGATCTTACGTAAAAGCCGAAATGCAATACAAATAAAATATATAAGATAGATTAAATGTTCAAATTTGGCGTTTCAGCATCTTTTTTGATGTTTTTAAATTATTTAATATATTGGGGCAAATGTAGCAGTAACTTGATTTCACCACATGGGGCTCTGGATGTATGTGACTGTGACTTTTCCCTATATTTTTAATGTTATAAACCAATTATAACTGCTCTCTTATTGAAAAGAGGAATCAAAGACATGAACCACGGTGTCCATTCATACGCAGTCATTCCCACTGTAAGTCCAGACACTCATAATGGATGTAGTTTTTGTCCGACGTGGACAGAAACATCATTTCCTGGCCGTAAAAAGAGTCAGAAATTCACTGAGACTGACTCGTGTTCTCGTTGCCTTCAGCTGCGACATGTAGTAAAATGAGACATAAGTCTATTTTGTGCTGCCTTTTACATTGTAGCCACGCCTTTGTACTGTTAAAAAAAAAATTAAAAATACTTGACGTCTATGGTGTGCAAATAAAACTGTGAAATGTGGAATATTTGTGATAACTATCAGAGCAGATGATTCACTGTCATGTGATGTTGGGGTTTTGAATGACAAAAACTGTGTCGAATATCTGCAGAAAAAAAACCCCTCATTTTTCTGAGATATACTGATTTCAGTAATTTAATTTATTTTAAGTAAATGACAATGTTTGTAGGAAACAGATAATTACAACTACAGATCTGTCAATTCCTTCTTGTATATGATGTCAAAGAAAAAGTGCTTGAGGATGATGATGATGATGATGAGGTACAACAGGGTGATTGTTCTTTGCTATTCTTTGTAAATTATTTATTGGTGTTAAGTTGTTATGGTGTTCATACTGTGGTGAAGTCTGCATTTAATAAAACATATCTGAAATGTGTCAGTGTGTGCCGTTGTGTTAACTTGGAGATGACAGAAATAAGAGAAAAAAGACACATAATTCTACAAATACTAACACACGTAAATAGACGATTTCACTCTTGTCATGGTTTTATGTAGCAGATATGAATGAACAGTAAATGATTACTAGCACTAAAATACCAAAACAACATGAGATTATCAGTTATTTTTGGAACATGTGTGCCTTGATCACAACCATAAATGCCATAAAACAAGAAAAATTGTATTATTCTTTCACTAAAATCACCCGTGACGTTTGCAGATCCTGTATCAGGTTCTGTTGATCAGGTGTCAGTGGATGCACCTGTGGAACCAACCACAGCTGAGGGTGATTGTCCTGAGTGGGTGTGGATATGAAGAGGCTTTGGTTGTGAGCTCTGAGGATCTTCATTTTGACTCCTTTAACTAAACATGAGTATTAACATGTGTTATCTACAATGTTGTTTAATGCTAATTGTAGCAGTGTTTAACTTCTCATTTCTTAAATACAGTAACGCCATCCAAGTGGCAGAGGACATAAACATTGAATTTCTAATATTTTGCTTTTGTGGAAAACAACCTTTTGTGTATGTGGTGCTGTTATATATCTAGCTTTGGTTTAATACAAGTAGATGTACATTAATGAAGGATAGGGGTGTGAGAATATATCGGTTCTGCAATATATTGTGATATTTCATTTCACGATACTATATCAATATTAATAAAAAGTAGTGTTAGGTATTTATTGAAATGCAGATATGGCAGCGGTTCATTTTTGTTTTTTGTGTTGATTTTATTTACTATTATTTAACACAGTTTCATTAATTAATGGTTATTTGAAACATCCTAAAAGAATACGTTTTTTCCCCCTGTAATATTATTGTGATTCCAAAGGACTATATTTAAAGGGTTGTGTATTTTTGACATGAATCTGTATTTCACCCCCATCATCAGTGTAGTACATCCACACTGACTTACCCCCGACAGTGTCCTGTGAGCCCAGTTCTGGTCTGGTTTTGGTCGGAAAAAAAAAAAAAAGCAATTCGGCAAGTTTTGCGGGGGTCACTAAAATAAAATGTTTTTCTTCTAACAACAGCATGTGTTCAAAAGAGTGATTTATTTGCATCACAAACCAATGTCCACAAAAAGTCACACTTCGTAATCACTTGGCCCTACTTTCTCTCTCTTCGTATCCCTACGCTGCCGCAATTTGACACTAGTCTACCTGTTTCACTGCTGAAAAAAGTTGTTGACAAGTGCGCAGCAGTCAGTAGCATGACAGCGCACTGATAGGAAATGAGAGAAAGTAGGGCCAAGTGATTATGAAGTAGCCTATGACGTTTTGTTCACATTGGTTTGTGATGCAAATAAATCACTCTTTCGACCACACGTTAGGATTTTTTTGCTTTTATTTATTTATTTATTTATTTTTTTTAGAAGAAAAACGTGTGATTTTATTGAGCCCCGCAAACTTGCCGGACTACTTTCGTTTCGACCAAAACCGGACCAGAACTGGGCTCACAGGACACTGTCGGTGGTATGTCAGTGTGGATGTAGTACACTGATGAGGGGATGAAATACAGATTCATGTCAAAAATACACAAACTCTCTGTATGTGCGCATTAACATGTCCATTTTGAGTGGGTGAAAAGCAGAGCCCGCCCCTTCCCCGTTGCCATGGTGAATCATTGAATCGGAACTCCTTTGATGTGGTCTTTCTACAGTTGGTGCACGCGCTTCACTCCAGGTGAAACTACTGTGAGTTAATTAGACGAACTCAGATCAGCTATTCTGGAACCCAAAATTCGGATTTTTTTTTTTTTTTTTTTTTTTTTTTTTTTTTTTTTTACCTCAGAGTTTACAGTTCTGTTCGACTCAGAGTTTGTTGAACCTGTTTTGTGAAACGGACCCCACATCCAGTCACACATATGAAGCCTTCATCCAATTCTGGACCAATTCTGGAGTGTGAGAAGCTGCAGCTCTGCATGGTAGGTTCATGAAAACACTGGTTCTGTAGGTCCAGAAAAGCCCAGGAACTCACATGACTCATGTATTCTTCAGAAGTCATATGAATTCTAGAGAATTCACTTGAACCAACATTTGTGATGAACATGTGCCCATGGTTTCATTACATTTACTTAATAAATTCTAAATAGGGGATTAAATTGGACTAATTCTGACACACCCTGTTTTGCATTAATACATAAATTGGTGTTAATCCATATTTGTGTACATTGGTTAGCTTAAATGTTATTTAACTATGTGCTCAGGATGGTTTTGTTCCAATATTTAATAGTACAAGTGAGACAATCGTCTGTAATGGATCAAAGAAAAACACATGCATAAGATCCCATAGTTCTGTGTAATTTCTACATATTTAATAGAAGGTTCCTTAAAGTAGTTCTTCTGTGTTTGACTGGTTTAGCTCTTTAGTCTGTACATAATACCTGGTGGAAAAGTAGAACATTTGACCTGCCACTAGAGGTCACCCCTGACCTGTTTGACAACTTAGTTCCACCTCTTATGCTGTGTGTCTGTGAAGTGTGGGGATGTGAAACACTTGGAAAAAAGAAAATAATAATGATCTGTATGGAGCCATTAGCTACCATAATCTAAGTTAAAATGCATTTGCAGAAATGCTGTTTTATTTTCAGAATATGCGTTATTTGACTCATAGTAAAATATGATCAAGTCTGCATTTTCATTATTCATGGTGCATATTTTATGACAAAAAACAAAAAATCAGAAAAGCTGATATTTGATCAGTATGCTTATTTTTGTTCTTTAGTTTTAATTTATACTGTGGTGATCTATTTTTCTTTGATACTTAGGTACTTAAGTCAACATGTTTGAACCAATTACTTGCTCTGAAATTTACAGGTTACTATTTAAGTTTATTTTCTATTGTTGTGCTTTACTGCTGCTTAGCCATTTACTCTTTGTTTCTTCCTTGGTTGTGTACGGTTATATTTGTTTTATATTATGATATATTAATGTGATAGGTGACTGACTTGATATTTTTATGATGGATTTTTTTAACCCAGTGTTTGAACTGCAATGAAAACAGTTTCATAATATGTGTGTAGTACTGTTAAAGAGTGCGTTTTGTGTATAATTTGTTTATTTTTTTACCAACAGGTGCAATATTTTTCTTTGTCTCTGGGTTGAAAAGATACTACTTAGGCCATTTGTACTTCAAGTTCTAGAAATGCTAAGAATACTATGTGTACATATATTTTAATTTATATCAAATAGTGCATAAAAATTGTAATTATCTGAGCGTTTCAATTATATTTTACAGTCAATGTGCTTTAAAAAAAAATCTGTATCAACCCATTAAAACCCAAACATTAATCTAAACTATTGATCCATTAATTCTATCAATACATGTAAATAATTGGTGTAAAATACAGTTCATCATCTTTTCATGGTTATCAGATATGACCCATTTGGATGTTCAGAGGCTCTGTTGTTACCATGGAAACACTGTCATCTTCTACAACATTGATTCACCAGTAAAACCCGTTGAGTTTGTGAATGACAGTGGATGGAAACACTGGGTTTATGTTCAGTTAGTGATATATTTTGCTGAAAAAGTCCGTTTTTCTTCAACTTTCCCCGTTTCTGATATAATAACCCTCACCTTTAATGAACATCTACATGATCAGTGAATTAAACAAAAGAAAATCTACGATTAACACTGAGAAAATGCCAAATAAAGAGAATTTTACAATCATTGGTGATAAATCATTTAAGAAAGGTTAAATATAGAGCAAAATCCCTGTGGGAACTGCCACAGGAGAAGCACTGGGGTCTTTATGGGTTCAGATTTGGTGCCTTTCACTGATCGACTACAGGTCACATTGTTAAATAGTGTCAGGGAAGGACTTGGCAGAAACAAACTCTGTGACCCAATGTTCATGTCCAATTTTAGACTGAAGGTAAACACTGTGTTTGCTTCTATAACATTCGTTTAGTTTCTGCTGTAGACCTTACAAACCACAGCTCGTTCCTACTCAGGTTGTTTCTGTGTCTAAACCAATCCAAAGCCCACTTTAGTTTATGTTCAGTCCACACGTTTCATGAGTTTATATAAAGTGGAGTGGTAGGGGTCCTACTCCACTGTTTAGCCATGGACAGTGTTGGGAGTAAAGTGTTATAAAAATAATATAAATAAACACAATGCATTACAGTCACGGATATTTATTTATTTATTTATTTTGCTTTAACACAGTAGTGTAAGGCATCACTAATCTATTTTCAGTATTTTATTTATTAGGGGTTATATTATGATAGACTTTTCACCCATAATTTAACTGCTCAAATTAAAAACTACAAATAAATAAATAAATACAAAACAGCAAGACTGTGAGACCTAAAGGAATCAAAAATCCTCCGGTTCTGTTTCCTGTTGGTGTTCAGCCAATGGGTGAAGACGACAGAAGACAGTCCACTGTCCACATGGACGTACGCTCATAATAAATAACCCTAACCCTGTTTTACAGACGCTACAGTTAAACACTGTGCTAGTATTGTGCTAGTAAGTATGAAAGGAATAAAAATGATCAAATTAGTAGGAATGAAAGATTATTGGTGGGTATTTTAGATGCCATTTCAGTTCATTTGATTGATATTGGTATTGTTTTTTTTTTCAATATGAGTAACACAACGTGAGCTGTGTTTAGACCTTCGTGAGACAGGTTAGTTTTACCGTACTGCTGAGGTGTTGTTGCAATAGTAATCCTGCTCTACGCATTAGCATAATCCCTGTGGTCAGGAATAACAAGCTAAGCTAACGTTTCTATGACTACCGTGTTTTCCGCACTTGAATATTGGCCACATCTCGCTATAAACCACAGGTGTCCACGTTGTGACATGAGATATTTACACAGAAAGATGGTAAACAAAGATTATTTACATATTTATTTACATCCTTTCACAGCAGTAAAACAGCTGGTTAAAAAAAACCCAGAAAACTCATCTCCATCTATCTCCATCTTCCTCCTGCCACTGAAACCGTTAAACTCCTCTTCTTCAGTGTAAAAACATATGCATTTGTTTGTGTGTTTTCCATGATGAGAGTGTGTGAAAGAGTTAAACTTAAAACTAGCGTCTTCTTCGGCGCATCGCCTCTTCCATCTGTCATTCTCGCTTTTGCGCTTCCTGCAAGGAGTGCCGTTAGCCCATAAAAATCTATACTCGAGCCGTATCGTTGTATAAGCCTCAGGGTTCAAAGCGAGAAAAAAGTAGCGTCTTATAGTCCGGAAAGTATGGTAATTAGAATTCTTATCGATTGTGGATTTATACACTGGCATCCTCAGCGCTGCACGCCCAGTTTGAACATGCAAAATGTTGAAAAAAAAATACAAGCCTTCCTACTGGGATTCAAACATCATAGACCGCAGCGTTACGTACTGAGATAGTCCCACCACATGTACTTCGGGGCGCAAATTTATGCATCCCAAGGCTCTGCTGTCTCTATTCGGAGGGTTGGGTTCTACTTTGCATACGCCATTTAGACAAGAGTCCGTATGTAACGCAAAAGTAATACAGGAGTCATGGAACGCATAACAATTCTGAGACTGTGTTATGGAATATTGAATTAAAAAAGACATTCATAGGAGTCTTGCAATCTCAGGAAAAGTCTCAGAGTCCCCTTTAATACATATAATTAACAGAAGTCATGACCAGAAATGGAGCTAGTCTGTTGTCATACGTGACAAACAGTTCTATACACAAATATGGGCGTTACCAGGACACCAGAGAAACTTAACCACCCTTCTAATCTTTGCTGAATACGAGCGTGGGGTTGTCTTGGTTGCATGTTTTCCAAATAAGTTTTCCGGTGCTGGATGATCCACTGGGACAAGTTGAGGAACTGTCTTGCGTCCAACAACATTAGAACACCAGGAGACACTGTACAACTGACTGATAGTGTTATTTCCAACGGTATCCAAAGATGTTTTCTTATTTATTGACTAGTTTATTTGATATGGACCATCCATATTTATGAATGTGAATGAATTTATATTTGTAATACATTCCTCAGTGTCCAGTCAGGGTCAAGTGCAATACAGGTAGACCTCGAGTAGTTCCGAACGAGTCCCGTTCCTACGCTGTCGAAGTAACCCGAATTTCCGCGTAAGTCGGAATTAACCCTTTAGTACCCCTAAATACCCCCTAAATATCTAAATAACTATCCAAATACATGTATTATACTTGGAGATGTCCGGCTGGAAGGAAATCTTCCTCTTTTCCTCATGGTAGCATCGTACACTGTCCATCACTGCCCTTGAAGCTTTAGAAAAGTGTTCCATATTGGGATCCTCTGCCTTGAGTTGTGCAACAGCCTGTTTTAGACATGAAAAGGAGTGTGTACGTACAGTATAAAGTACGTATGTACAATAATGGCATACGACACTCCGGCATCGTAAAGTCAAAATAACATAAGTTGGGTACATCATAACCTGAGGACTACCTGTATATATATTTATTTCTACTGTATTCTGCATTTATATTTGCACTTTCTTAAACAGTTTGCACTACGCACCACAAGAGAGTATGTATAATGACAATAAATATATTCTATTGTATTCTATTGTATAACATAGCTGTATAAAGAAAATAAATCCATGTCAATATGATAGAATCAGTAAAAAATAACTACTTTTCATCTGCAGTCCGTAGACCATACATGTTTGACCATACACAACAACAGTCATATCATAAGCTAAGGAATTACTTAAGGATAATAACAAGTAATCTGTAATAGATTACAGTTTGGAACTAAGTCGCACGACATTGGACGTGGTGTGATAGAAAAATTGCAGTGGATGTTGTCGTCCCGTCTAAATTAGAAGATTCTGAGCAGCAGCGCAAAGGAAGAGACCGATGACCTTTCCTTTGACAGAACGGGGTCTTCATTAGTCAGTCTGACTCCAGCAAACCAATCTGATTACTAATGATTTAACTACTGCCAGACATTATAACAAACTGTCTCCAAATTACTCTCCATGTGGGGTGAAAATGCAACAGCAAATGCAAGTAGTCACATTCACGACAAGTGTGATATTTGTATTATTATTTTTACTTGAAGCTTCTGGCAGTAGTTATTATTATCAGCTGAAGCCGTTTGATTACAGTTCGTTTCATCCGCGATTGGATCCCTCGAGGCCCGGGCTCAGTTAAGCCGGTGTCCTCCGGAGACTAGGGTTTAATTCCCGAGAGGACACAGCTTTAAGACCGAAGAGACTCGGGAGACATCAGAGGAAAAGTGATGACTCAGACTTAGAGTCGTGATTTACAGCGCTGCACAGGTTTGTTTATCAGCCCACGCTGCTTCAAGCCATCGGGTTAAAAATGGATTATTCCCTCAGGCTTGACCTGTCAGGTTTGGATTTATTGGACAGAAGTGGACAGTCGACTTTGGAAGTGTTTAAAGAGGAGATATGTGGCCAATTGCGGTGGAGTGTCCTCTATCCTCTGAAAACACATACTCCAGTACAGGCAGCTGATAGTGATGTAAAATTCACACTGGTAGAAAAGAGGAGACTGTAGGAAAATATAAAAGAGACATACACAGGTGATTTATGTTGAAACAGAATGAAGCATTATAAGCACTATAAGACTGACAGCTAAGCCTTGTAGTTGAATAATTTACACATACAAGTGCAAAAAGCTGACATTTTCAGAGATGAAGTTTCAACAATGCAGCGTGACGAGTTCAGTACGATACCGTCAAAGCTGCTACATGTAGCGTTTGTGCATGAAAATATGCACCGGTGCTACGCAAAGGTTACAGAAACTGATGACTTCTCTACAGATGTTTACACTGATGTTCAAATAAATAAATAAAAAATAATAATAAACATTTTTAGTGCTGTGTTTCCATGACGGGGTACCGACTCGACTACGAAAATGAACCTGGAATCTGGTACCTGGTGCTAGTTTTTTTGGGACCGCCTTGACTGAGGTTCCAAAATGCGGGAACGAGACATGTGATTGGCCCGGTTCTGTCTCCATCATTGTGTTATCAATGTGCGACCCATCATTTTTTTTTAAAAAAAACTACATTCGGAGGGTTATAGTAAAAATGCCAGTAGGTTAATCAGATGTGTTCATGTATCTCAAGGTCGTTGTTGTTGTTCTTCTCCTCTTCCTCTTTGTTTTTACCGCCAGCTATGTCACGTTGTAGATGACGTCGCGGAAGTTATGCACCACATCGATATGACGACCAGGTACTCTACGTCGGTTCGTTGTGATGGTAACGCGGCATAAGTTAATGCATTAATGTGGATTAATCTACCATCATGATTAATCCGATTAAAATATTCTAACGGAATTAACTCATCTGCAGCACAGAATGATGAAATGAAAGGATGAATGTCTCTGGCAAAGCATTTGGGGCGGTTTGTCCCCGTACAGTTACTGTCGCACATGCTCAAATGGGCAGTTGATCCGGTAGTGAACGGCAGCAGAACCAACCTATAAAGATGGAAGATGGAATGGAAATATGGAGGACAAAAAAGAAAAAAAAAAAAAACGTGACAGAACAGTTGACTGACATAAAGTATTCAACACACTCTGCAGAAAGGAGTTTTCTTTTCACTGAAGCACTTCCAGCTTCAAATACCACATGAATGCAAAGCATATTATATTAGTCAGGGATTCTGTTAGCATTTCAGCTAACACGTCAGCAGCTTGGACAAACGGTACATATATAATCCCTTGTGTTAAGTCTGTTTGTTCATGCAAAATGAAACACGATTAATAGTGATTAATAGAAATTAACCCACAGCAACACTCTGATTAAACACTATAATTATTTAACAGCACTAGTAATTTTATAAATACAGGTAGTCCTCGGGTTACGAATGAGTTCCGTTCGTACGCTGTTAATGTAACCAGAATTTCCCTGTAACTTGGAATTAACCCTTTAGTACCACTAAATACCCCCTAAATCTCTAAATGACTATATAAATACATGTATTATACTTCATATTAATAAAATAAAGTAAAGAATAAGGTTGTACTTACAGTATACAGTACGTATGTTCAGTAATGGTGGACAAAATTTCAGCATCGTACAGTAATAGAGGACGATACTCCGGTGTCATAAAGTTGAATTAATGTAAGGCGGGTACATCGTAACCCGAGGACTACCTATATAACATGTTCTCCTGGTAGGGTTCTCCTATTGTTAGCTAATATTTCATTATTGAAATAAACTTACAGCCTTTTTTCAAACTTTATTTCACCTGTCGTCATAGATTTTCATTAAACAACTCCCATAATTCCTCACTCCTTCACATCTTCCTTTTTTTTTTTTTTAATATGTTAAGATTAATGCACATTTTTGTGGCCTTGTACATTTGACCTTTTGTTAACTTTAATCTTTGAAATAAATATATATATATATATATATATATATATATAAAAAACAGATCAGCTTTTCTAATTGGCCCTATGTCTCCATTTGTTTGTTTTCAGCAGCAGTAGCAGAGGAGTTAGTGGTTCGTTTTCACATTCACTACATAACACAAACACCTATGGGCTGAAAAAATACAAGTAAAAACAGTTTTGTGTGGCACCTTTAAGAAAACACTGACTGAAAACGAAGGCCACCTGGTTTCAGTGCAGCCTTTTCTGTGTTACTATGGGTGAGTAAGCTACTGTGGGTAAATAAAGCACAGTGAGTATCACAGTCAGTGCAGCACATGTTTGTTTTTCAGCCCAACCTTGGCTCCTGTTGCTCCAAACCACGAGGTTAGGAATATGTAACAGTGAATAGAAATGTATCGTCCTCGCTAGAATGTGACAAGATTCGATGTAGAGAATGGAAGTGGACGCCGATGATGGAAGAGTTTAACCCATTAAAAACAACCGCTGGTGACCAAAAACATGTACAGTTCTAAAACGTGTAACCCTTTATAGGTCACTCATAGAAATACAGATTTCAACCTTGGTGTGTTGTTAAAGGACAGAACAATGATGTATTACTTTTGTGAACTTTTTCGAAATGTATTATGTAAAAAAATAATAATAATAATAAATGGAGCTCAGTGATAAAAAAAAAAAAATACAAGAAAAACACATGTAAGGTGAAAAGAACATCATTTTTAGAACATTACCACATTATAAGATACAGACTGTGATAATAAGTGATTCACACGATCCCATTGAACATCATCACTGCATTAGTACCATTACTTCATCCTTACATTAGTACCATTACTTCATCATTACATTAGTACCATTACTTCATCATTACA
>JAPSES010107000.1:0-18352 GCA_029822895.1 Maxillicosta whitleyi | reverse complement strand
GGATAAAAATAATAAACATGGCCAAGTTCTGCCCTTTTTTATGGACATCCTCAAGATTGAATTGGTTTATGAAAATCTGTGGTTTTACTTAACCATGTTGACATACAAACCAACTAATGTAGTTAGTAGGGATAAAAAAAAAAAAATCAATATATTATATATTATAATATATTATTATCAATATAATTCACTTAAAAAAATATTATTATAACTATTAGAATTAACTCACTAAAATCAACAAACCTACTAACCTTGAATATCTGACATAAGTTCTCCAAAGCTCTCTCCAGGAACTCGTGTGTCTTCTTCAGACACTCCCCACTCTCCTCTGTCTCAGCTCCACTGAAGGTGTTATTGAGATCAGGGGAGCCCAGCCCAAACCAGGACAAGAATGAGTTACTGGCTGCCACCTCAATGGACTGATCAGAGATCCTCTTGGCAGTCTGTCTGGCTTGTGCAATGATCTGGATTAATTTCATCACCTGCAATGTGGCATAAAATTGTAGCTTTAAAATAATATTATAGATATTTTTAGTACCTGATTTTTTTGCTGATGCACTAATTGTGTAAGAAAAAAAAGCTTCACAGTGTTGAGGCACATGACTCTACATAAATCTCAACTTACTGTTCCTCTGAGCTCTGTGCCAAACATCTGTTTGTATTGACAGTCCTGACCCTCCAAAGAGTAGACGTGGCTCTTCACCCTGAACACCATGTCAGTCACTACCCGTTGTCGTGACGACAGGTAGCTGCCTCCTTGACTGGGCGTCAGATAGCCACGAGGCTGACGGTGATGAAGGACGTGCTCTGGCTCCAGAAACAGTTGCTCACCTGAGGAGGGATGATTGGTTTGTCTTTAGTGTTTTATTGCTGGAATGTCAGTGGTGCCCAGTAATTACAACAAACCAGCAACCAAACCAAAGCAAAACAAAGATAATAAAATGCTGTCTTCACCACATTCACGCTCACCTTTCTGGATCATCTCTGCAAGGTTTGGCTGAGAAAACACTTTGGCCACTCTGAAGACCATCAGTGCATTTTTGGCATTGACTAGATCTGTCCTAACAGCTCGGTTCAAAAACACCTGGAAGAGTTTGGTGTACATGAGCAGGTTCTCCTGAACAAACATCTCCCTACAAAAGAAAAAGTAACTGTCAATAACAAATCTACTCAGTGGAGCATCACACATACATTGAAATCTCCTGCATCTGCCCTAGTCCTGACATTTCAGGGTAACCATCAAATATAAGCTCAGGTGGATTCAAACACAAAGTTGACTAAATCTTGTATTAATCAAGAAAGTTGTAGTAATAAAGCCACACCATTTGTCAGGAACTGTTCTGTTCTGGTCTGTCTGAGGCTGATTATTCTTCTCTCCTGTGTATCTCCAGGGCTGGATGTAACTCAGCCAAGTCTCCAAAACCTAAACACAATAATAACCAAAATTCTTCAAAAACACTATCAAACCATCAAATGAAATAACACAAGTTGAGATTCCCAACTTCACTTCTGTCCTTGTTCTTTGTTCCTGTAACTGTGGATTATTGAAAGAACCCAACCCTGTTAAACTGCCAAATACATGTATTCTGGTTACTTACTGCTCTGAAGGAGGCATCCAGTGGCCAGTGACCAAAGCAATGCTGGAGAAACAGGTATAGCTTCTGTTGGACAAAGCGCTGCACCACCACTCTGTCAGCACAAATGTACAGTTTGGGTTTATTAAGCATGAGAGTAATGAACAGATTTTACATTTTCATTCGTTCTTTGATGCAGATTTGGGCAGATAATGCTTCTGCATATCTAGGTGTGTGACAGATATAATTGTGGAATAAACCTTGGAAAAATATCGGTCCTGCACAGTGTTTTGCTGCTGTGATATTTATTAGTTTACAATATAATAATTCAGTCTGTTATAGAGATACAGATAACTACGGAAGGTCCATCAGACAAAAATATTTAAATTTAATTACTTCATTTTCAAATATTTTACAAGAAAATGACACAAGGAATAAAAAATGTGTTTTACAATAAAAAGTATAAAACAAACTCTGACAGGAGTGTGAGTGATGAAGCCGACCTTTTGAATTCCTCCAGTGGGCTGGTGTGAGTGTGGGAGTGGGCTGAGGGTGAAGAGGACAGCTGCTCGGGCTTCAGGCTGTTGGAGAAGGTATGCAGATGTTTCACCAGAAGACGCACCACCAGCACATGCTCTTCTGTTGGACTGAAGGGTTCCTGAAAAGAAAACCAGTCACACAGAGCTCCACAATGCCGCCCCCGCATTCACCTCAAGCAGCTCCAAGACTCATAAGCAGCCAAATCATAAAGCATCCCAGTCCAAAAGCAGTCAAATAATCACCAACAGTTTGGGCTGTGTTCTATTCTATGTAGTATCATCGTCCCACTTTTAGATATCAATAGTCTCTGTAAAAACAGACTCCATTTTAATATGCATAATGCAAGTTGTATGAATAGGTGTGACATTGCTGCAGGCTGGTAATGGAGCACCAGAGCTACAGTCAAGTCCATGTATTTTATTTTCTGAATAATGCCAGCCTGCATTACATACAATATGTAATACCCCCTATATTAAATTATTAGGCTGAAATATAAATAAGCATCTGATTATTATTTCTGATTTATATTTAAGACTGGCATGTAAAAAGAGAGATGAGCTCAAAGTGCAGCAGTATCTTTTGTTTTGCAGAGCACAATGGTAATTAGACAGAAACTTCAACAAAAAACAGTGAACACAGTGAAAACAGCATGCAACACAAACACCAAAAGACAATGACACCCAAAGCACTAAAAATCTGCACAAAGATTCAACATTTCAAAGCTTCATTCCAGGGCTTGGTGTTCTGTCAAGGATATTTCTCTGTAGAAACTTTGTTAACTCAGATAGAAACATTGTAAATAATAGACCAATGGATAATTTCATTCTTTCACTTCATTCATTGGTTGAGTTTCAGGTTAGAACCAAATAATCCCGTAACAGTAGGTCTACTGGCATACATCGTGTTACCAGGACACAATGGAATTTAATTAAATTTTAAGCCATTCAAAAGTCAGCACTGGTTACTATATTAAAGATGAGGTCATAAATTAAAAAATAATTTAGCAACACTACATTGTACATCACAATTCACCAACCATGTTTACATTTTTTCCCCTGGCACATCTTTAAAAACAGCTAAAATCATTCCAAGCAAAGCACAGCATGCAGTGTGTGACCAGCCATAGAAACCATGTGCCAGGCTGATGACTTGTTTTTAAGAGAAGTATCCTTGACTGTGACGTTATCTGACTGAGGTTTACCTCCAAAAGGCCCCAGAGGGGCGGGGGTGAATGAAAAGGTAAAAGTACTTGGTAGGTGTGGAGGGTCCCAGAGCCTGGTGGGGCGTGGGGTTGGCACGGCATGCTGGACATACTGAGGCGGTACTGCAGCAGCGCCAGCTGTTCACCCGTAACCACCAGGGGGGAGGGGAGGATGAGGAAGACAATAACAAAGGTGGAAGAGGAACAACAATGAGAGGGAAGGGAAGTGAGGAAGAGGAGAGGAAAAGAAAAGGATAGGCAGGAGGAAGGTAAATTTGAGAAAAGGAGGCACCGAAACGGAGAGTGCAACCAGACAGAAACAATTGGTCAAAACATTCAGGAGGAAAAGATCAGAAAACAGGAGAGGAGACAAACAAAAATAAAATATTGACTGTGGGAACACAATGTTTTCATTGTTGGAGAAAGAACAGAGCCTTCACAAAGTTATAGGGATGGGAATTATTTCACAGGGGATCAAGCCTGTGTCTTCTTTACGCTAAGAAATCAGAACTAGAGGAATAAGAACTGGGCAAGTATTTCAGCATATTCTACCACTGACAATTAGTGTTTCATTAGCCTCATAAGATAATTTTCTAAGCCAACCAAAAATATGACTTAGTTAATTATGCTCTGAGGCTGCCGGTTTATTAGTGACAACTAAAATAGAATAGAATTGAACTAAAACAATATGACTAGTGAAAAGAACAAGTTAGATAATTATATAATTTTGCCCTCTGAAGCAACAATAAAAGCAAAGCTTTTGGAGGATGGTCAGGAACTATACTATGTGTTTTAAAAGCTACACTTATGTACAGATTGACATGAAAATTTAAGAACTAAAATACAGCTGGACTTATTAATGCAATTCCCATCTCTAATGTCATTACAGTAGCATTATTAACAAAGTGAACTCAAAGCTGACAGATTTTAGTGTGCAAAATAAAAGAGTGACTTACAATCTGATTATTTAATGAAATTAAACATTTTCACACAGCTGAGCCTCACTGTTTCTCAGCAGCAAAAACAGTTTTGATAAACTATTGGTCTGAGGCCTCAGTTTGGGACAGCCAAAGTAAAAAACAAACAAACAAACAAAAAAAAACATGACACTGAACACAAGACAAGAGTTAATATATGGAACAGGGTTCAGTATTCATAGTAGTTGAACAAATGGACAAAAACTTAAAAACTGCAAAAGGCTGTAGATGTTGGCCAGTATATTTTAAGACAATAACAATGTTTCCTGTATACATTTTTGAAGCAGTACTTCATGTGATACTTCAGTATCACATGAAAATAAAATAAAAATTCAATAGTTCAATATTTGGTAGTACTGCTACATAAATACTACAATACATCACAGTATTGCACTAACCATGCAATTATAACAAGAGGGTCAGTGAGTATGCAATTACAAGTCCCTCTCCGACAGATGAATGAGGCAACAAAAACATCATTAAGTCAGACTGTCACTGCTACTGGAACACATGACCAATAAACATAGTAACATATTTATTTAGCATGAAAACATGGCCTTATAACCCCTGCTGGTAATTTGTCAAGTCATGACATTTTTTCTGACAAAGATTCCCAAAAGTTCTGTATTGGAAAAGCATACAGTCCAAATGGTTGAGTCCCCAGTGACTAAGTATTCTGACTTTATGTTGGTGTTTTACATGCAACCATAACCACAACATAGACGCAAACACTTGGCAACAGGAACATGCAGCATGCAAGGGACATGAAGGGGAGCAAAGGCACTACTATCAAGAACACATGCCATCTCTTAAAGCACTAGCTACTACATTGAGTTGAATGATTGCCAATTGGTCCAAAAGGAATTTCTAGATAAATATATATACATACATAAAAAAAGAAAACTTTAGCTTTTTAAGTGGGAAAAATAAATAATCTACTGTGTATTCATGCTGTAAGCAACTCTAAATCTTTAGTGACTTTGTAGACATGTTTAATTGTTTTAGTGCAATCCAAAAGTTTGTATCTTAAATTAATTTGAGCCTTTTGTCAAAGCAACAGCAGTTTTGACACCACTTTAATGGCTGCTTGTAGAATGAACACACAGTTGTGGGTGAAGATGTCCATAAGTGGTCATTTCCAATTGCTAGACTTTCTTAAAAACAGGGCACATCTGTTGTGTTTGTGTAACTGAGTTTAGGGACTATGTCACCCTAAACTGCTCAGGGAAGGAGTTTCTGTCTTTATAATAAATTCACCAGCCACAATGACAGATACAGCACAGAATTAAGTCCTTTTATAAACAAATCATTTTAGAGTAGGACTTCCAGACAATGGCTGGTCGGTGTCCAGCTCTGTTTTTCCCCCCTGGGTCGGAACAGAGATGGTGTAGGTGTGAGGGATCGTTGTGGTCAGCCAGTCAACAGCCAGTCATGTGATGTGATTTTGCAGTGCAGGAGGGAGGAGGGGGGCATGGGGAGTGATGGTAATGACAGGTATTGGGGCATATGTTGGATCTTACCTTCACCTGAGGAGACTGCAACTTCTGGTACATTTCCAAGGAGTAGTGATGGAGCCATACCTCCACAAACATCTAAACATAATGAATCACACTTTGCAGCAGTCATTTTAAACAATTCACCCACTACAATCAACATAAAAAAAACTTAGCAGTTTAATTTGTATCTGACCTGTAACAGCGTCTCAGACCTCCAGATTTCCTGTGCTGCAGGGTCTGCATTAACTGAGGGCTGATGAAATATGTGATGTTTGAGGAGACTGGGACTGTGAACTCCATAACTAGCAAAGGAAACACCAGAAGATCTGTTGAATTTAAGGCAGGAGGAGAGTGAAGAATTGATTATGCCCATATTTTCATTTTAAAATGTAAAATGACTAAATTATGATGTGATCATGCTTAAGCTGGGAGTGGATAAGTCCAACTTAGCATTTGTCTATAATGTCCCTTTTTGTTTTAAATACCTTGGTGATGGAGCAGTGACAGAGCCTCTGGAGTCAGAGAAAGGGGAGGGGGGCACACTCCCTTCACTGGGCAGGAAGAATTTGAGGTAAGTATCCACTAAAACAAAGTAGGCACTGTCTGTGTTGCTCCCATGTTGGCCTGGAGGGAAGTTCTGAAGATAGAAGAGTACAGATCAGTTTGCCTCATCTGAATGTGAGTCACATATCTGTCCTTATTCTTTACACCCCAGCTAGTCTGAGAGACATTCCAGTGCTGTTTACTTGGGCCATTTCATAAAACTTATACTGCACACTATTTATTGATTGTCTATGCCAAGAGAAAATGGAAAAAAACATTTTCTGATTTCAGAAGAAATAGCAGAAAAAACTAAATTACTTGGCAGCAGCAGCGATGATTTAATTATATTTTTTTATACACTTAATGAAGAGACTCACCTTTGGTGTGATGAGACAGTGGGCAAAGCTAAACATGTAGAACTCAAATGGATCTGCAGAAAGTTAAGGATTATACTTCGACACTAGTCTGACCTGTAGAAGCCCTAATGTTGGTCCCCCTGCTGTCTGTTTGATAACTAGCAACAAACTGTTATCATCATAAATAATTAGCCTGCATACTGTTATATTTAATAATACAATGGCTCTGCTAAATGCCTGACTAATAATATACAAATACACATAAGTTGGTGTTATTGAAAAAGGATACTCAGGGCCAGGTTGAGGTTCAGTAGCCCAGCCAGGGGGAACTGCACCTTGTTTTGAAACAGGGGGCAGTCTGGAACTGGCACTCCTTCTTGAATACAGACCTTCACAGGACCCTTTGGACGCACAAACATGGGAACGTAAGCTCCAGTGTTCAACCAATGACATAATAATTGCACAATGCATGTCAACTTGATGTCATTTTATGCTAATTTACTTCTTCCCTGTCTTGTGTCATTAAGACATAAAACGCTATTTTAAAAATTAAGAAACTCTAATTTCCTTTATTTTTCAGGTGCAACAGTGAAACTAGAAGCTGTTCAATTAATCAGTAATGAATGTTGATATGATGTTTAACAAACTTGACTCTGACTTTAGCTGAAGGCTGTGCAACATGCAGTCATAAAGCTGTTGGAGAACTTCGTACTCACAAATAACTGTGGTGTTACAGCCATTGCTACTACAGATTCTTTACACAGGAAGCAACAATGTTTATCAAAATAACTGTAATTTGAATTAAAGTTCACCTAAGAGTTTTATGAATTAATTATAAGCATAATAACATTACTGATTACAGTTCAGCCTTATTAATCTACTGACGGGTATTACTATTACCCAGTCACATTAATAATTTAATACCTGAATAGGGTTCTAGCTAGTGCAATTTAGCGTATCGGCCCCCGACACTAAAATTTTGACCCGATACACTAAATTTCCCCCGATACTGCTAAATTTCAGTGCAGTATATCGGCATTTTGACTATAATTGTTTGGCCAGATCAAACGTAGGGTTCGACATTAACGGTTGCCCGAAGCACTCTGAATTATCTGTATCTCTCGTGTGTCTCCTCGGAGGATGCATTTATAGCCTGAGTGAGTGAGTCTGGTGCCATTGGCTCCCTCTGTGCTGACGTCAGTGACGTTCTTTTACGCTTAAAACAACAGTGGCAGCTCGGGAGTGAATATCTCCCTGAAATCTTCTTCCGCACAATCCCCCCCCCAGTCGCTGCGCTCCCTCAACAGTCCTACTCTAAAATAAAATCCTAGCTTGAACAATGCTGAAGTTATAAACATTATTACCGGAAGATAGTTGACTGGCATTTCATATTTGTACTCTTCTGCTTGAAGTTTATACACCAGCTTCATCATTGGCCCACTAAAATAAGTTAAAAAAAAAAAAAAAAAAAAAGAGCAGTTAACTCCATTGTAGTTTATGCATTTTGCGGTGATCAAAAAGAGGTCACACTTTTACTACCTTGGGTTTAGAAATTCCATGACAGTATTGTAGTCCTGGCTGCGCGAATGGAGGAGTCGCAGGTGCCAGCCTGTAATGACGCCATCCAGACTGCCAAACACATTTTCCACCAGCCATGGGAAAATTAAATGCAGTTCCTAAAGGAACACACACAAACATTACATCCTCATAAGTGGAAAACAATGATCTATTACTGCAGCAGACAACCTAATCAACTCCTCAGACCAGCTGTGGTAAGGAAGTACCAAGTGAAATAGATACTCACACTGAAATGACATGTATGGATGACAAGTGTTGAGGGAAATAAAACAACTTTCTTTCACATACAGAGACTCTGTATATTTGAATAATTGACTGTATCATTTGATTCAACTTGCCGAAGATTGCTGAAGGGCAGCAAGGAACCAGGAAATAATGCCAATATTAAGCACAACAGACAAGACCTGTTTGTGTAGAAATAAGTTTAGGTTTTTGTACCTTTGACAATTTAAACACTCACTAAGTTTCCTATTCATTGATACCGAGTAAATATGAGGCTTGTGCCATTGAAGGTACTGAAGATACAGACTACAATGCAACCCAGAGGCCAACTAATCCTACCACTACATGCTCATCATTTGTATCACTCACCAACAGCTGCTTTCAAACAATACCTTAACTGACCCCCACTGAAAGCAAAAGTGTTAAAGCTGGTTATTACCTTTAGTTTTACTTCACTACCAAAGTTCAACCTTTTATCTTGAATGTGTTTCTGTAGGCACAAGGTATATTGCAGGAATCAACCTTTGAAGAGAAATCCTCTAAGTGAAAGTCAAAGAATGTATGACCAGCAGCTGTTGCCTATGCTAAAAGTACTTAATGTAAAAGCCTTAGTCAGTCCTGCCAAGTTAATAGACAAAACATTATGTCATGAACAAATCCAATTGCATTCCTTTCCATTTCAGGCCTATATGTTTGTTCAAAAACTACAGAGACTGATGAGGACACCACTTGTGTTTAGAATCAGCTGCCACATTAAAAGAAAACCCTGGTGTTTTCCAGGATGACAACAGTTTGACTTACACAGGGATGAAAGTGAAGGATTTTAGGCACAAAAAAACTACTGATACCTTGGCAGGATAGTCATCTATGACCTTCACCAGATCTTGGCATCGGTGGAGAAGAGGTTTAGTGGTAGAATCTGCTTTAAGGTTTGCCTGAAACAATACCACATCACACAAATGGATGACATCATGGTTATTTCCAAGACTTTAACAAGTACAATCCAACAAATTTAAACAAACTCAAGCCCTAATGAAATTGACAGTTCCTATTCAGACCACTGATATTTAACATTTTGCAATTATCTTCTAACTCTACAACACATTTGTACTTTGTATTATTTCTATACCATTTCTGAGTCCAACAATTTTCCCTCAACTACCTTAATGCAAGGTAATATTGTTTATAGCTCCTTATTAATTGACAACTATCTTATGTAATACCTTTGATATGTACTACATATTACTGTAATCTCTTCCAAACCAATACATGTTCCCAATAATAACTAGAATGGCACTCAGTAGAGCTCACACCTGCGCCAATGCTGTATTGAACTCTTCCGCCAGACCCGGATAAGCATATTAATGGATTTGTCCTTTGGTCGAAGCTCAATCCTTCCACAAAAACTAAGTCTCAGAAAAAGCAGTGCTAAAGGGAGAAATTGAACCTGCGACATAAGGTTTTGTAATATGTGTAACCAACTGCGCCACACAGCCTAGCTGACTTACCAGGAAAAACAAACGAGCCATTACAATGGAGATGGACAGACGATTTAAGGGTAGCGAGAATACACACTATTTCAAAATATTAAATACATAAAGGTGCGTGTTTTATCTAAACTAGCCAATTGGAAGACGTAGATGGAACTTTTGAATGATTGCTCTTCCATTGTCTGAACGTGATTTCTGCTGCAGCGAATGGTAAGCCTGCACCCACTATTTAAGGGAATAATCCTTTAATTTCCTGAAAATTTCATTAGGTTTGGTCAATAATTAACCGAGATACTGAGAAACAAATTGTTAGGCCCCAATGACCCCAAAGTTAATGGAAATTTCAAAGTGATCCAGAATTTCTTCCATCACCCCCAAAAGTTCATGGGTTCTACCCAGCCACACACTCTACCCCTCCACCAAATTTGAAGGAAATCAAGTCAGTAGTTTTTGTGTAATCCTGCTAAAAATGAAACAAGCAAACAACAAACCAACCAACAGACGCGGGTGAAAACATAACCTCCTTGGCGGAGGTAATTAACTCTTATCTATACAACACTCTCTGGTTATTTAATTAGTGAATATATATCAATATATTAAATTATATTTTCAGACAGTAGCCACTGTGATTCTGACTTTTTAAACAAGGAATATGATTAGTATAACCATGTTGTAATGCATGATAGTATTCAGCTTTTGAATCTTAATAAAACCATACATCAATACAATCGAAATGGACAAAGACTCACCAGTAAGAAACTGGGCTGTTGGAGTGTTTGAGCAGCCATGGAGGACACCTCTCGTTCTGTCCTCTTGTGTTCAGTCCACTCGGATCCTACCTGGAGGTGGCAAGAGCGCAAAAGTTAAAAATTTCTTTTAAGTTAGCAGCTATAAGTTAGCTACAATAGCCAAAAAGATGTAACCCAACACTGTTTAGATAGCCCACTCAGCAGAAAAGAAACGAGTTGATCACTTAAATAATCGAAATCCAGTGAAACTGGATGATAATACTGATACTTGTAGTATGTTCATTCTGTCTTTCTTTTTCTTATTAATTTAAACTTTCAAAAGCACGTCATCACAACACCTCGGTGACACTCTGATGAAGGCGGAAGTTTCACGCCGAAACATTTCAGGTAAAAGATACCCAAAAAACTGTCTGAGATAAATGAAAGTTTAAATTGATAATACTGATAATCCAACTACAATGTCTCCCACTGACTGGAAACTCACCAAGCGACAGGTCAGTCAATGAACCATGCTAAGAAGAACAGACGGGCTAGCTAGCAGGAGCTAACTAACTTAGCAAAGAGACTAACAGACACCAACAAGAATGAAAGTGGCGAGTGGCGCTGGCTTACCTAAATTACATATATGATGAAAACGTGGACACCTTCTTACCTTTCGCAGATTCAAGTAAATCAAAACTTGGGCAGGTTTCCCATGAACCGCGTTTCCATATGCGTAATGTAGAGCAGAGATACTTGTCTTCTTCCTTGATTTAAAGGCGGGTGCTAACTAATGTTTAAGTGTCACTGCCGCCACCTACAGGACGTATCATATATTTAAAACCAGGACAACAAAACCACCGCATTCCCAATATTATGCCCGCTTATGTAAAAATAAATAAATACATGAATTATTATTATTATTATTATTATTATTATTATTATTATTATTAGTTGTAGTAGTAGTAGTAGTAGTTGTCATGTCTGTCACCAGATGTTAGTGTTTTATGTCTTGTCATTTCCTGTTTTATTTTGTAATTCCCCTCATGTGTCATGTTGTGTATCTTTACTTCCGGTTCCCTGATTTTCCCACTTGTGTGATGTGCTGCACTTGTGTCTTGCTGTGTCCCTCTTCTCGTATGTATTTAAACCCTCTGTGAGTGTTGTTTTGTTGCCAGTTTGTCTCAGCCCTGCTTTGTGACCTACCAGCATTGTTTCCTGCCTGATCTGCCTGTTATGACTCGTTTTTGGACCCTGGATTCTCAGAGTTTTGCCTTTGCCCTCCTTATCGGTACTGTTGCTTGCTTGGACTGCCTTTCTGGACCCGGACCCCTGTTTCTGCCTTTGCCCTATCTGTGCCTCTGCTTGGTTGGACTGACTACTCGGATTTGGACCCCTGCTTCACATGGTACCTTGTTTTGTTCTTGCCCCACTTGTGCATTTGCTGGACTGATTTGCCTTTGTGTTCTGACCCTACCTGTCTTTTTGACTAGGACCTGTTTAATACCTGTCGGTACCTCAGCCTGGTTTCTCTGCTTCCCTGGTTTTCAACTCCTGGCCTGTTTTCCAACCTTGAGTCTGGATTATCCCTGTGAACCACAGATTGATGTTACTACACTCCTGAGATTTCCAATAAATTGTACTTTCACATTTAAGATTATCCCAGTGTCTCTGCATTTGGGTTCTTATTCTAACTTTGGACATGACAGTAGTAGAAGTATTATTATTATTATTATTAGTGTTATTATGATAATAATAAAAGTAGTCTTCATACCCCTACAACACATGGTTCAGTCGTTTTCTGTGTTTATGCTTCTGGCTGAAAGCGTGTTCCCTCATTTCTTCATCTAATTTTCATTCACATTATCCAAAGGGACTGGGCAAGTGAAAGTGAACATCAGGGTCAATTTCTTTTTTCACTTATCTACTTAATCTTAGGAAATATTTTGTATTCTCTATGCATTCTTGCTACCCTTAACCTGTTGAACAGCATGACACCTGTGGCACAGGCAATGCGTCTGTCCATCTCCATGGTAATGGTTCCTTTCTTTTTCCAGGTAAGGTAGCTAGGGCATGTGGCACAGTTGGATATGCATACAGTTATGGAGTCTTACATCGTAGGTTTGATTCCTCTTTTCAGCACTACTTTATCTAAGACTTTATTTTTGTCCTGGGTATTGACATTTATTTGACATTTTGAAAGCGTACATCCCTCATTAACTCCCTCCCCCCAGGCGTACGCTTTGTACACTCTTGAAACAGTAAAAATATTTATTCATACATGGTTTAGATATGTACAACTGATAACAAAGGGGTCATCATAAAGTTGGTAAGAGATATAGACATTATTATACATTGTTCATATGAATTAAAAATAGCAAGGTGTGCCTTTTATCTAAACTAGCTAATTGGAAGAAGTAGACAGAACTTTTGAATGATTGTTCTTCCATTGTCCAGATGTGATTTCTGCTTCAGCCACTGGGAAGCCTGCACCCAGTGCAGACTGATTAAGGGTCTGACAAGCCACTTTCACTAATTTAACTATTTTCCCACTATTTTGGTAGAGTTTTGCACTTTTAATATAATTATTATATAAGCTTACACAATACTGTAAAAATGTATGATTAAAATTACAATTTAATA
Organism: Maxillicosta whitleyi; assembly: GCA_029822895.1. Lineage (NCBI taxonomy): Eukaryota > Metazoa > Chordata > Actinopteri > Perciformes > Neosebastidae > Maxillicosta > Maxillicosta whitleyi. The sequence goes on along the minus strand of JAPSES010107000.1, from coordinate 5,004 downwards.
TAAAAAGCATCTAAATGGGAAGCGTCCATGTAGGAAGCGTCTATGTGGGATTTTTTCCATAGTGTCTAAATGGAAAGCATCCATGTGGAATGACACCCAGCTGTTGGCCCAGTCCGAATGTTGACTGCCAGTAGTTCAATGGCTGAGTTCCAATGTCCTCCCTGCAAACTAAGCCCTGAGCCCTCACAGACTTAACTGGTATCAGCTGTAAGTGATTGAGTGTGTGAGGGGTCAAGGGCTCAAAAGGTATAAAGAGAAATGGGACAGCACTTGCAAACTTTCCTGGTACCTTGACAACTGACAGCTGATCATGTTGTTGACACTTGCTGGTTTGGGACTTTTGATTTTGCAACTAATACTCGTGCATCACCACAGAAGGCACAATCAGCAAGATTTAATTTTTCAAGTTCTTGCATTACAAGCTGGGCAACAGGTTGGTACCCTTAAAATATTTAATTTGATAATTGTGTAATATGTTTAATATTTTCAAATGAGAAAAATATAATTTATATATTCATATAATAATATAAAATACATTTAAAATATGTAGAAATGTGTTAAACATGCAATATTGGACAACATTGTAATGAATTTTAATGAGTGTTTTATTTTTCTTAGATGTTAATTATTGTTTTTCTTTGTGCAGGGTTACCAGCGCTTCCCATATGCCAGGCTTAACAGCCATGTGCCTGTCCTTAGAGTTTACATGGACCCAGAGGCTAACATGAGGCCTGATTTTAGGATGTCCAGACAAGCCTTCAATGACCTCCTGATAATTCTGGATGGGAGAAAAGCTCATGGGTGGGGATACCATTTAGAGGTTTTAGTTTTTCTTTATTGGTTGGAGCATGGGGTGTCCTATTGTGTCACAGCAGGGGCTTTTGACATCCCCGAATCCACAGTGTGTACAGAATAGTGCACAACATTGCCTATGACATCCGGAGAAAAAAATCCAAGGTGATCTTCTTCCCTCCAGCCAATACACTTGAAGATGTTGGAAGGGGATTCAGCTAGCTCGCTCAACATGAGGCCTTCAATCAAGCAGTGGGGGCCATAGATGGATGCCAACTTAGAATCAAACCACCCAAACACAACCAGTATGATTATTTTAATCACAAACAATTTCATTCCATTCAACTCTCAACAATTTGTGACTCCTCTGAGATTTCTCGATGTTTATGTTGGTTATGGAGGTTCTGTTCATGACACAAGAGTTTTGCGAAACAGCCCAATTTATGTTCATTCTTTGTACCCACCACCTGTTTTTTTTTCTTTTGGGAGATGGAGGCTACTCCTGTTTGGAGCGCCCTATAACTGTAATTACCATTTACAAGCACCCACTGCGAGGGAGGATGCAAGAATGCTTCAATCTTCGCCATGGCAAGGCCCGGTCTGTAATTGAGCGAGCACTTAGTGTTAAGAAGGTGGGCTATCTTTTTCAAGGCACTGGAGGTCCAGCCAGCATTTTCTTCAGAAGTTATCCTGGCCTGTGCTTTTCTCCACAATGTGTGCCTTTTGCATGGTGATGACATGGAAGACCCAGAGCTCCAGCCTGAAGAACCTGGGCCCCGTGCTCCACCTGTTGAGTTCCAAGAGGTCAGTGGGGCTCATATCAGGGACAGGCCTACCTGCACCCTGACCACCTCCAGCTGTAAAAGGCCCCCCGAAAAGAATGGTCTTTGTTATAGTCAGTTAAAAGAATATTGGACAGAGTGACTTATGTTTCATTATATGCAAACATGTTTTGTGAGTTTAATCCTGCCAATTTTAATTTAATTCTGAGTCATAAATCTTTCAACACTCATATTCATGTCTTTTTGTGATTCAACATTTTTTCTTATTTTCTGTGAGAATATTTCTAAATCCAGTTCTTCACTTCAAATACACTTCACAAATTCACTTCTCTTTAAATACATTTGTATGCAGTATACCAGAAATGAGAATCCCCATAGATGCTGACAAGTGTTTAATAGAACTGAGACCAGTTATACTTTCTGCACTGAAAACACATTGCAACATTTCAAAATGATGAAACTAAAACAAGCCCCTAGGGCACATAAAGAAAATCAAAATTGAATTTCCAGAATACTTCTGCTTGTCAACCAACTGACCAAATATACCAATTAATTTGTCGATCTGGTCATTTCATTTAGCCTCACGCTCTTCCTCTTTAACATCCAGTTCTCTCTGCCTCTTCTCCTGTCTGTCTTCATACTCCTTTAAATACTCCACAAGCTCATTTTTTCCTTTTCTTTAGCTTGGGCTCTTTGGGATGTCTCTCTGACTCTCGGTGCCTGCTCCAGTCCGTGGTAATATCAGGTCCTATGAAAAACATTCACAACAGATATAGATATGGTAAAAATTTTCATGAACATTCAGACATTAATGGGGCTTCAATTAGCCTATTAGTGATAAGTAAGCCCATAATAAGAGAAAATACCCATGTGCAGTAACCCATTTACCAATTAGACTAAATCATACCTGCCAACATTTGAATATCAAAATCCGGGAGATTTTTGCGGCGGCGGTGGATGTTGCGTTTTCAGGGGACAGAAGCAGGCAAATGTTGTTTTTATGATGATAGACGATAATAATGTAGTATTAGTGTATTATAGAAGTTATTTATATAACATTATATAACATTATTTTCCAGCAGTAAATACTCTTAAGACCACATCCACAAATCCACAAATATAATTTTATTTTTCAGATAAGCATTACAAATGGAGAATTGAACTTAACACCCCTTTCTTACACTGAAAGAAGAGCATCACATCAGAACACCAGAAATGCAAACATAAAAATATTGGTGCTAATTAGTCAGTATGTTTATATAGTCTGAATCATTATTTTGTTGATGTATTGTAAATATATGTAGCTGATTTAGCTGCCTTTATTGCCTTCTTCAATGGTGTGTACTTGTATCCTGGGTGAATGTAATTAATCTTGCAAGACAAAAGAGCACATAAGGTGCTGATGTTTAAGCTTGTTCTGTTTTCAGAAATAATTTTTTTACTTTTTTCAAAAGTAAGTGTCACAGCTAGAACTAGGGAACATGAACCCAAATGCAGAGAGGTGTGATTTATTTTCTTGATGTTCCTTTAAAAATGTGAATATCCTGGATTACATGTTCATAGAATGTTTATTGTGTGTTGAGAATGGAATGCATTAGTCTTGTATATTTCTGTGATAGTGGGTGGAAGTGACATTTTAAGATGACCAGTATCATAGCCCACTCGTTGTCGACCTCTACTGAGAACTTTAAGGAGAGCGAGCTGCATGTGCACGCAGTAGCTTCGTGATTGCCTTCAATTGACCATGTGCACGTAAACAGAAAAGAGCCGGAGTAGCGGTTGCCTGGAGGGCGGACGGGACAACTTGACTTCTTTTTGGATGGAGCTGATGGTGGACGCGCTTCTATTCCTTCTGTTCGTCAATTCGTTTGGGATTACAATTGAGAGACTTTTTCCGTTGGAGGATGCCAGGAACCACGACAGAGACTCTGGAAAGTTTGAGAACATTGAACTGGATGTGGACTGCATTTTATTGGGACTGCACTTCGCCCATTTACGACACCATCATGTATCCATGTAATGCTTGTCACGATTAGTATTTCTTGTATTTGTGTGGTTTTGATGGGGAAATCCTTGTTTTATTTTGCGTAGGCCTAGGGGTTGTTATGTAACGTGCTGGGGTTTTGCTTTCGGATTATCTTTAATATAATGTGTTTAACTTTGTAATTCTGTGTGTTTCATTTCTCAGCCTCACACGTAACATAAAGAACAGCAGATTTAAGCAAAGCAGTTTATTTAACAAAGGCAACGGTAACAAAACTAAGGCAGGAAGAGACAAAGGTAAAAAAATCAAATGTCCAAAATAAATTCAAATCCAAAAACAAAAACACACAGTTGAAGGTACAGGCAGGGAGCAGGCTGAGGCAGGAGTCCAAAATCCAAAACAGGGTCAATACCAGGTTGACAGTCCACAAAAAGACACAGATGGGGGCAGACAGAAACAGGATCCAAAAAACACAAAAACGGGCCACGACCGACAGAATCACACACAGTTTATAGAAACACTTACACAGGAACAGCCGGGGTCAGAACGAGGGAACCAAAGAGGACGAACCAACAATGAGACAAGTACAAGACAGAGTTTATATACAAGAGGAGAAACAACAGGAGAGAGACATCAGGGATAATTAGGGGAAGACACAGGTGGGAGAAACGGGGAACAGGAATTAAAGACTAATACAACACACAGGAGGGAAATCTACAAAATAAAACAGGAAGACGCAGGACAAGAACAATGACCGGGGCAGATGTCACAGTAAGGATTGCAAGGATCAGATCTGACATTGACCCAATGTGTGACAGATGTAATACAAGGTCAGCTACACTATCACATATGTTTTGGAGCTGCCCTAAGCTATTTGATTTTTGGGATTCATTATTTTCTTTCTTGTCCAGAGGTTTAGAAGTTAATATTGAACCATCTCCAGTTGCTAGTATTTTTGGAGTAACACCTGAAGAACTTAGTTTAGGCAATTGGGGAAAAGCAGTTATAGCATTTTCAACACTACTAGCCAGACACATTATATTAATGAAATGGAAAGATAAAGCCCCGCCTACTTTTCAACACTGGATTAATGATGTCATTTACTATCTGATACTTGAAGAAATTCAGTATCATATACAGGGTAATAACCTTAAGTTCTGTCATATCTGGCAACCTGTCCTTATATTAGTTGAAAAGACAGATTCTAATGACATTGTAATGATATAAATCCTGCTGTGAGTGCGGTCCTCCTTTTAATTTACCCTTTACTTACTTCCAGTTTTTGTTTTATTTGTTTGTTTTTCTCTTCCTTATGTGGTGGTGCGATATGGCTGGGTGGGCTGGGGTTTGTTGTATTGTGTATGTTGTTTATAACTGTCGTCAGTTACATAAATGGCATGGGTAATATTTTCAATATAAATGTATATTTTTTCTCCTTTGTTCACT
>JAPSES010106966.1:0-18358 GCA_029822895.1 Maxillicosta whitleyi | reverse complement strand
CTAATAAAATAGATAAAAAACAAATGTGGCAGTAATATTGCGGGGTGTCAGTCACAATATGTGGGGGAACTGTGCTGATTGGAGGAGGTTTGTGCTCTCTGAGTGCTTTTCTAGTATTACATTTGGCTGATGCTTTTATCCAAAGCAACTTACACGGTATAGGCATGTATAACGTAAAAGGCCTTGCCCAAGGGCCCACCTGGGGTTCAAACTGGCAACCTTCTGCACCAAAGTCTGCTGTGTAAACCACTAAGCTATCCAGTTAAGCCTGTTCTCATGTGGTTGATTATTTTGTCATCACTTTATGGTGCGGTCAGGAGGTAGAGCAGGTCATCCAATAACCAAAGGGTTGGGAGGTCAAACCCCGCTCTGTCCTTTTCAGTCCTTGTGACATTCAGAGTGAGCACTAAACATTTTTTATGATGTCATTGATATGAAATCTGTGTTTTACTGGAGCGGTCTTGATTCGGTTGCCAATTGTCTGAGAAAATCGTTCAATAATAATATAATCTATGAGTTCATTTTCCTAAATATAAAGAAACATAAACATACGAAAAGTAAAATAAAAGATGAATTAAATAATAAAATAAATCAATATAAACAAAAAATAAACAAACTAATAAATGAATTGGACAGAAAAATGTACAAAATAAATTAAAATGTACAAAGAGTGAACAAAATCATAAATGAACAGAATAAGACAATAACACATAAAAAAAATGAACACAATTTTAAAAACAGCAAAAATTAAACAAAATGAACAAATATGAAGTAATGAACAAACTAAACTATATGATGGTCAGACTGAACTGTGATGGTTCTGACCTTGTTTGTTCGATTCTAAACAGATCTTTAGTGTAACTACTGACAACACAAACCGTACAGAAAACGGAGATGATTTGTGGTTTTACTGCGGCTGTTTTCTGCCCTTAAACAGAGCTGTAATGTAAACTATCAGCTTGTAAAACACTAATGATCATTTCTTACTAGTTTATCAGTTGATTTGAAGGAAAAAAAAACATATTTGTGTGAGTGTATAAGTGTTGTTTTGCTGTTTTTTCAACAATTATATTATCAAAAACGGTAGCGAGCATTTGACTGGACTTTTTTTTATGATATAACTTTAAAAAATACAAGATCCTGCTTTCAGGTTTTTAACCATTTTCCAAATATTTTGTTATTTTTAAAATAAATTACGGGTCTGATATAATCAAAGACACATAATAAGTGCAATAGTAAAAAAAATAAATCCCTATTTTTTCATTTTTTGTGATTTGTGTGAGAAGCAGGAATCCATTAGCATGATTTATGCTGCTTCATTTGTCTGTGTCTCTGTTCGTCAATCCAGACATTAAAGGATATCGTACCTTTCGGGCTGGAGGACGAACCGTTTGAAGTTGCCGCCATCATCCATCCAGGTAAAATTCTTTTTCTGTAGACGGTTGGTGGAGTAATGCCGGTCTGAGACTCCTCATCCTTCAAGAAAACAGATGCTACATGAAACAAACAACCAGAGCCAAGACCATATGCAACTTGATCAGAGCAGTTGTTTTATTATTACTATAAATGGTTTATTATAGCAACACAATTATCAATCAGTTTGATAGTTCAGAGTCTATTTAACTGCACTTTTTGTTGGTTTTGTTCTAAAAGCTCTTGTTTTTTTTATCTTCCTCTGCTTCCTGCTGCTTTTCTGAGGACCAACCTGACACCTCCACCTTCACCACAGACAGTTTTAGTCCATTTCTCAATAAAAACTTTGCAGAGTATGGTCTTCTGAACTCGGTGACTATGGTCTTAGTAAGAACTGCCCCAGAGAACAGACTTCCTAAAAACACACGTCTCTCTGTAGTTGAACAGCTGGTACTTGTGTACCATGTGTATTATTTAACTATTATTAAGGTTTAATACTGAGGTACTAAAGTTTTATATAAAAAAACTACATCAATGAACAGAAATAGATGATATAATAACATTTTGGTCTAAAAATGTTACACACAATGTTACACACCTACTGTGATCACGCTTGACTCTTGTTCCTCCATAGTACATGGACAGTGATTTGAAGAAAAGCATCCACACAATGAGTGTAAAGTAACTTAACTCTTTTATTCTAATAAAATCTAGGATATTCTTGGGACTGATGCATCTGTCACCATCACTCAAGTGTCAAAAACATGCTGGTTGTCAACAAACCTGACGTAAACGGCTGTTGACTTCATCTGACAGAGCTACTTGTGTGGCGCCCTCGTGGGGCGGAGTCTGTCCACGCTTTGAGCCAATAGGAGAAGGTGCTGGCTCCACATCTGGATTGGGAGGAATCGGCAATTCATCTTCTTCAAACATCTGACTGTTTCTTGGGAGAAGTGAAAAAAACAAAATCTGTAAAAAAAATAAATGTAAATAACCCATTTTCAATGATAATACTTTTGTTGTGGATTTATCTTGACTATGTTTAACTTTGGACAACACAATACCATTTTGGGTAAAGTAAAAACTGCTTCAGAACTCTATTAAAACAGTCACATCCTGTTGAAAAACAGCTGCAGGTAAACCCTTCAGCTGTTCTACTTTAGTTTCTTGAAACTAACATTATGCAGAAAGAGCCTTTAATGATGCCGCTCTGATGAGTTCCAGTTAGAGGATGAATTTTACATGAGAAGCTCTGAACAGGGCAAACATGCTCAAGTGTCCTTTTCAGTCTGTTTGATCTAAACTTCAAACACAGGAGCTGCATCGGGACAATTACCTGCAACTCAATGATAAAAGATCAGCAGAACCCAAAGGCCACACATCAGTGTTCTTCCCTCGCAGCCTGGTGCGCACAGATAAAAGATAATAGTTTAATGAAGTAGACAAGAGCTGCCTCGTCTGCCTCCCCTTTGTTAATCTAAGGCAGTGAACCGGACTTTTCTTGATTCTTATGTAGAAGATGAACATGTAAAGCATTGTTCGGTCGGCTTAAGTACCTGGGAGTGCCTTGTTGTCCACCCACCGCCACCACTCTGTAGGTGAACTGACCCGGCAGCAGAGAAAACAGGTCTCCATCGCCCAGGGGGAACCAGGAGTCTTTCTCCAGAGGACGAGGATCATCATTCAGGGACGACTGGACAAAGCATGGATTCTGATGGGTCTGCAGATTGGAAAAGGACAGAGTAATTTGGATCTCTAAAGACAGGGTGGGAAAAAAATGTACTTTATAAAATAAACAGAAGTTATGACTGAGTTATGTTTGACTCAGCAACTTCAATATACTAAAGCACTGGACTTATTTTGGAGCCGAGGTCCTAGACCTTTGACTTTTTCTGGAAAATATGCAGAATTTTTTTCCCCCCATTTCTTTGTTTTTAAATATGTGCACATGCTCTAAAAAAAAAAAAAAGAACAGACTGTGCAGAAAAGCTTAATTTCATTATATCCGTTTATGCCACTGATCAATAAAAAAAATCACAAGAATGTTGAAGGAGTTGGTTATTCAACACATGCAAAAAAACAGGGACGGCTCATTATTCCGAAGGCCCATTGGTCCAAAGGTTGGGGTTAGGGTTAGGGTTAGCCTAACCCTAACCCACTGCCTCCTCCCCAGCCCAAAAAAACACCCCAAGCAATTTTCGGACCAATAGACCTTCAGACCAATGAATAGTCACCCAAAAGAACAATCAACTTAAATGCACGCCATATAAAAATTAAAAACATTAAATGGAAATGGTTAATATTTCTTACCCTTGGATCTTCATCACAACATTCTTTTTATAAAACATTTATTTTCTCTGATGTTATTTTCATTTTTAAGTGAAAACAGGATAAAACATTTCAGGACTAAAAACAAAAACCTGTATTTGTGTGACCTCTAAACACGACTCATTTCCACATTTTCTGGTTTCATGTGTTGCTAAATCTTTGTTGGAGCAGAGTTGTTAAAACGTACTGGTTTGAGACGCAGGTGTCCATTCAGATTCTCCAGGAGGCCATGGTGTCTAGAAACTCTTTTATCACTGACCTGAGAAAAGCAGAACATGATCAGACGTTGTCAAATGAAGTGAAGTGTGCCGCCTGTGTGACCAGTGCACCTTCCAGTGGATCAGTCAAATCACTGCAACTCAACACAAACACAAATCTTTTATTTTGAAGGGGACTTCTATCTGGAGAAATTCAGTTCTTAAAGGACCAACGTGTACTATTTTGACTTAAAAATGTGCAGAAAATTAAACAAAATTATAATTAGAGTTTAAAATAAAGGGTTGTGACTTGAAATCATAGATGTCTATGTATTATATTACAGAGACAATCACTGTGAATGTTTGTGACTAATAGAGGGAGTAGTGACACACTCTGCTGGTCTCCATTGCACACAGTTATAAATGAAAACGACTGGGTTTGATGCTGAAATCACAGTGTTTCTCTGACACGGATGAATTTGATTCAGAGATTCAAGAAAGTACACAGTTATTATGTGATGTCATTATCTTAGCTAGGTTGCCATTGGTTGATCAACTGTTCAGACTAAACTGGGATAGTTCTGACCTTGTTGTTTAGCCCTTGTGTATTCCTTAGGGTCAATTCGAGCCCATTCCGCTGCCTTCGCCTATGGGATGTGGAAGGCTGCGGAAGGATTAAATCTTCAGTGCAGCTATTGACATCACACAGTCCAGAAAATGGAGGTGATTTATGGATTTACTGCATCTATTTTGTGTCTAAAGCCAGCTAAACGAATAGAGCCATAATGTAAATTATCAGTTGATGTAGCACATAAAGATTAAAAGATACAGTGTTAGCTTGGGCGACTGTCAAAATAAGCATCTATGAGTTTTAATTTGAAGAAGAAAACTTGATGGCACCATAATACAGATGTGTGGAAACAATGAGCTTTAAACTTTATTCAGTGACTGATACAGTCTGTGGATACATACTGTTGATTTGTTGGTGGTTTTAACAGTTATGGTTGTGTTCTCATTCATAATTTGTTCCTGATGTTTGTACACACATTTGGAGATGCATGATTTTTACTGGACTGTAAAGGGGTCTGACATTTATGTTAGAATAATATGAACTGCATCTGATCAATAAAAATGAACTAAGAACCAACATCTGCGGTGTGACCTTACACAATAAACTCACCAGCTGTCCACTGAGATAATCAAAAGGTATTGATTTAATATTGATTGATTGGTTTGAGGTTTTTCCCCCCAAACAAACTAAGAAAAAACACAATATTCCTTAATTCCAGCCTTTTACTCATGAATATTAACTGATTTATTTATTTTCTTATGAGATTGGACTGAACCAAACACATGATGTTAGCCATTTTCTAATTACATTTGCAGTGTTTTCTAAAATTTATAGACAAACCAATTCAATGAGTAATCAAGAACATAACACAGTGAAAGTAGCAGTTATGTGGAGTCCTAAATTCCTCCATGCATGACCCCGCAGCTCCCGTTTGGAGGACTCACCCCTAATAAAGGACCACGGCCCACCACAGTGTCCCCCGGCGGCAGGTGGATCGGTTCCCCGCCGTCCACCGGGACCAGGTCAAAGCCAGACATGAGTATGGGCTCCTGGAACCTCGGGTTCAAAACACGACACACATATTTCCTGTTATTTCCTCAGTTATTCTGTGAAAGGTGGAGGCTTATGGAAACTCTTGAATGTTCTGCATTTTAATTGGGTCGTCTGGTTCTAAGTGATCCGTAAAGCCATAAACTTTAATGTTCACGTCTTCCTACCTGTTAGGACAACCCGTTAAGTCGGTCTGTGATTTTAAAACTCCACAGTGCAGTTAAAAACACTAAATATTCAAGGAACACACCACCAAACCCACTCCTGCCTTCTGCTGCCCATGGCTGCAGGATTCAAAACTTCCGGAATACAGAGCGCATGCGCGATACACATGCGCACCAAGCTCCGCCCAGTAAAGAACATTATTTATGTAAAAGTCCAATCACGTCTTCAGTCTACAAAGATTTTGTATTTGATAACAATGTAGGATCCAAACTGATTATGGTTCATAATCCGATTCAATAAAAATAAAAGTAGCAACAAGTAAAAACAGAAAGTGACATAAAACATTTTGAGGGTGGGCAACTGCTGGTGCCATGACAGATTTTTAAAACACACAGTAAAACTATCAACAAACGCAAACGCCTGAAGCAATTTAAACAAACAAACAAACAAACAAACAAACATTCATTAATTAATTAATTCAAACAAACAAAATATAAACGCATACCATTAAATGTACGAAACATCTTAATACAATTTTAGTGTTTTTTACACATCTGAAAAGGAGTGTGAAGAAGTAAACACTTATTTTATCAAATTATTTATTACAATACAATTACATTATTACAATAAAATTACACAAATTATATATTTATACAGCAACTCATCCTCAAAAACTTTGCACAGCTTATTATTTATTATTCTTATTTGCACTACATTGCACTACCTCACTTTCTGTCTAAATGTAAATAGCACCAGTGCCTTGTTTGTCTATTATTTATTGTTTGTTTATTGTCTACTGTTTAATGTCAATCCTATGCTCTTTCATTTCATTATGCTCTTTATGTTAACTGTCTTATTGTCTCACTGTCTTATTGTGTCTTATTTTGCCTATTGCCTCTTGCACTGTGGGTCCGGGAGGACTGGAATTTCATGTACACTGTATGCCGGAAACGTACAGTAAACATGACAATAAAGCAAACTTTGAACTTTGATTTATTCATACAATATGTAAATGCATGATCCCTGTGGTCAGGGAAGTTCCAGTTAGGTTGGAATCCCCCCCCCCCCCCTCTCTCTCTTAGTGTGTCTCACATCCAGGTTGGGGGGACAGCCGCTGTGCTGGTACTTTGGAGATCCAACATCAAGGACAATAGAGACCAGTAATAAACTCTAATAAAGACTGAGACCTGAAGTCTGGATCTACTGTGTGTCAAGATTGTACTGTTGATCAGCTGTTTCAGTGAAGAAAACATTTTTTTCTTCATCCAGACCTATGCTATTTGTCTCATTTCCTTGTGTAAAGCTGACATCTGGACTGAGGCACTGTATAGGACAAGATGATTTTTATGAACACTTGTTTGTTGTGGGTGTGGTCTGTTAAGATACAAATAAGCATTGAGACTATTCTATTTGTTAATGTGTAACACATTCTCTGTGATCACATACCATCTAGGTCATAAGCAGATCTTAACTAGATCCCAACCAGGTCTTAACCAGATGCCAATCAGGTCATAATCAAGTCTTATCCAGGCCCCAACAAGGTTTTAACCAGGTTCTAAGCAGGTCTCACCATGTCATAAACAGGTCATACCATGTCTTACCTGAATCCAAACCTATGTCTTAATCAGGTCTTAACCAAATTCCAGCGAGGTCCTACCAGGTTCCAATTGTGTCATAATCCTTGTGTATTCCTTGGGGTCAATTTGACCCCATCGGCTGCCTTTGTCAATGGGATGTGGAAGTTAGCGGAAGGGTTAAACAGGTCCAAAGAGCCAGCAGGGACACTAGTGCTGAAATATATATTGAATTAATAAAACTGAAAATAAATACAAAACATTATTATACAGAAATACACCAAAAACACAAATGTGTTTTAACAAACAAAATAAAAAGAACAAAATATACGCAAAAAATGGTTGGCATGATCCTCACAACTGCTTGCTTTTATGTGTTTTGGATGTTTTATCCTTTTTATTCATTCATTGATATATATATGTGCTCTTTTGCTCTTGAAATGATCCTTCAACTTTATAATATGTGTATTTATTAAACATCTGGTGATAAAGGATCTCACGTGAATGTGAAAACGACGCTTTTGTTTGTGTCTCGTTTGCGCCGCTTGTACGCATGCGCCGTGAATTGAAAACACGCTGACGTCACACGCATAACCAGCCGTTTGGAGACATTTAAAGAGTCAGATGTCAACACGGATACGATAACGGTAAGACATTGCATTTTAACACATTTCGACACATTTTAACACACCCTTTATCGTCTGGGGGGTCACTTTCAAACAATTACAAAGGAACGGGCATAAACTCTGACCTTTAATGCGAAAAGCCAAGCTGTGCCCTGCCGTGTTTACAGCTAACCGAGCAGCAGCAGCTAACGGGGCAGTGGCTGCACCGTGGACATTAAACCCACACTAAAACCTGCTTTTGTCCAGGAAACACATGTCAAAATGGGAGTTTTCATCCTTCAAACACCAAAACTAACACCGGCCACTAATGTCGATTCACTAATGTCACTAATGGATTCTTTAACTTTCACGTAAGATCAAAAATCAAGCTTTAAATGGACACACACAATAAATAAATCACATTTTTTGACATTTAAGAACCAAAAGAAAATATGGAAACATCCAAACATTTAGGTAAAACAAAATCAAGACGACAGTGAGGTGCAGTTAAATTAAAGTTAAAACTATAAAAATGTACATACTTTTAATAAGATGAATTAGAAACAAATGACCCAAAAGCTGATGTTTCAATATATATGATAAAGTTAATCCACGTGTATACTGGTTTATGTTTATGTGTAATAGATTTATAAATGTTTCAGTATAAATCACCTGTAAAGCGAATGTATAATAATGTGCAGACAATGTTTTGAAATGGATCTGGTTGTTAGGACACAAATATTCTTATTGAGGAAAACTATGCTATTTCTCTCATTAATTCTCACTAATTAACATTTTACCCCAAGACTGTATCTATGAAAGTACCGTCGACCAGCATTTGGACTGAATTTATATTTATTAGTGTGTCAAATTTGGTAAAATTTCTCTCTTTTTTTTTTATTTTTTATTTTTGCCAGATTTTTTTTTATAGGGTGTTTTATCACTTACCATCTTGGAGAAACACAATAAAATACATTAGAATACAATAGATTCATTAATGTAAAAGAAAAAGCATCAGGTTTTTGCTTTGAACAGGCTACGAAATTGGAACATTTCTCATTGTTAAAGACAAATCATGATTAAAATGAAGATACACTCTCTAAACCAGTAATTATCCAATCAGTTGAATGTTATGATATAAAGGCTATGTCAAGAATCAGAAAAATGCAACTGATTTCAGAGGAAAATATAAATCAATATAACTGAACTCCTAGCCTATTCACTAGGTTATAACCAGCCTCATTATGACTTTTAAGAAATTGATTTTCATGTCATAGTGAATTTTATCATATAAAATATTATTTCTACTGATTGATACATATGGTTATAATTGGTCAACTTAATGGATTAAAAACTGGACAACTTACAGATAGAAATAAGAATGTTCAGAGCTGTCATCTACAGCAGACTGATGATGTGTGAATACATTACATAAAAATTAACTGTAAACTGTAAATGTAAATGTTCTGCTTGGGTCTAAATTCTTCATTAATTCAACTCCACATGTCCATCTTCAACCCTATTTCTGAGTAATGACACCAGAAAGGTCATTTACACTGGCAATGAGCCACTTCACACCCCACCCCCTCCTGTTTTTTTTTTTTTCTTTTTTTGGCTGTGCTGCTCTGTCCCATTCAACCAATAACTGAACATTTTAGATAATCAGCTCGAAGTTTGAACATATTTTCAGTTTTTACTACAACCACTGTTGCTGATAAACAATGGCGTATTCTGAGAAATGTTCATCTGAGGCCCTTTAAAGTATGTGTAAATGGTGTAACATAACTAGTTATAGATGTAATAAGTTAAGGAGGAATTAAAATAGCTTGTAGAAATCCACTCTGTTTTTGCCAAATGAATATAAAGATAACTTTGCAGCACCTGGAGGGTTCAGATTCAAACTTTCTAAACTATTAAAGTCCAAATACATAAATAAATGAACCAAAGACTAATAAAAGTGGGTTTAAAATGTGACCTCTTCAATCATGTGACGTAAAGTATCCATGTTGTTTTCCAGGGTTCCACAAACTGTTGGATTCAGAGCGATTATGCAGCATGACACGTTAAGGACGTCGCCCGTGTTCTTCTTCTGTGATGGAAGATGCATCCTGATGTCCTCTGCCGACGACCACACCCCCCAGAATTTTGCCGAAACGCTTCCAACAGAAATGAGCGTGAGGATCTTTGGTGAGCTGGACACAGAGAGTCTGTGCAGCGCGTCGCGGACCTGCAAACTGTGGCATGACATCATCGAGGACAGTGATCAGCTGTGGAGGAGGCAGTGTCTGCTGGTCAGAGGGGTGTGTCAACGGGAGGTGGACCGCGACCGCAGGGACGGCCTCTCCTGGAAGGTACCGCCCCCAAAACCTGTTGAAAATCAGCTGTGAAGGACGCAGTGTTAAAATAATGTCTCCTTTATTCTGATAGGTGATGATATTTACTTTTTCAGCTTGTTAACCCACACTGTCACAGACACAATAGTGAACATTGAGTTTTTAAGTCATCAACCAAGTCACAGGATGTTTCTCAATACCAAGAACGCAGAGTACGATTTTGTGAACTCTGGGAGTACAGTTTTGGTACGAACAGTCCAAGAGAACGTACTTCATAAGAACACACGTCTACCTGTGACTGTAACAGCTGGTACTTGTGAACTTTCCTCCCTGACTCTGCTGTATTTACTCCATTTGCTTCCTAACTTATTTCCCTCAAATCACCACAGTGTCACTTGATTTAATTTCAATGCAGTTTCACTAGTGCTTATATGTTTGTTTGTTTGTTTAAATACATTTTGTATATATTTCAAAACTGTAACACATTTCGTCAGTTCAGCCGGGATCACAACTGCCCGGCTCCCGGCTGTGCTGGCACAAACTGCATCTTGGGAATTATTTCCCTGCCATGTCGACATGAGTCACTAACCAGTGCATTTTTGGTTTAAGCTCCCAGACAAGAACAACTGCATCCAGGTATTCCATGCGTTCTTGGTTTATGTGAACTTGCAATTGGAACAGTACTTGGGCCACGACTGGTGATAATTTACAACAGGGGTCATTAATCCTGGTCCAGGGATCCTGCATGTCCTGACAGTCATTATCAGGCTTCTGCAGAGTTTGATGATAGGCTGATCATTTAAATCAGGTTTGTTGGAAGAGGGAAACATCTAAAACATGCAGGATCCCAGCCTTTAAGGACCATTATATTACATTTGGCTGACGCTTTTATTCTAAGGGACCTACATGGTATATGTGCATGTATAGCGGGCCCACCTGGGATTTGAACAGGCAACCTTCTGTCCCAAAGTCTGCAACATTAACCACTAAGCTATCCAGTCGCTATGTGGACCAGGGTGGATGACCCCTGTTTTACAAGAACATGAGAATGGAAGAACAAGTATTGATAAATGGTAACAGTGAAATGGATGAATGTCACTCCCACAGCTGTAGTTACTGTTTAGATTTCACTCCTTTTTAGAAATAAAATAAATCCGATTTCCACTTATATCTTTGTAAAGCAATAGCATAAACCGTTAGGGTACATCTCTGCACTGAAATAGAACATGTAACCACGTGAACAAGACAGAAAACAGGACAGTTTTAGTCTGAAGTTCAGTTCAGTTCAGTTCAGAACCCTACATTTATTAAACATAGATGGGAGTTTACAGAGAGTTTATGATGAGCTGAGGTTTGAACCCTGTGTTTCTGCTGCAGGTGACCTTAGTGAGGAACTACACTCGCAGCTGTCTGAAGAGGGATTGGCTGAAAGGACGGTACAGCAATGTGGCGTCAGCCAATGAGCTGAGCGGCAGGAGGATGACGCCGCTGGACGCTGAGACGTGGGGCGAGATCCTGCAGGCGGAGCTGGACCGATGACCATGTTTTAGACTTTTATTCACAGCACATCGAGCACTTCATGCAACTGACTTTTAACTTTAATATATATTTTATACTTTAATAATACTTTACTTTAAATACAATCTCCTGTACATATTTTATTAAAAAAAAATGTGAGTAAATCAAGATCATGGAAAAAAATCAACAACAAAAGAATCAACAATGACTGAATTTGTGATGTAAATATGATCTAGATGCATTAAATGTGACATTTGTAAAGCTCATTATGTTCGACTTGTTGATGACGTTTATGAAGACTTTTCAATTTTAAGGATGTAAGTAGTGACGACTTTACACTCACGTTTCCATCGTACAGGGCCTTGTGCAAAAAACCACATGTGAACAAATTTGCTCCTGTGTTTATTTATATCCTACAGATTCTTTAAGTTTGTGGAATTCATCAATGGTAAAAAAAAAATTGCATGAGTTGTCGAGTGCATTTTATCAAGATAAGAGAAAAGAATCACAGCTCAGGAGGAAGAATCACATACAATCTGATTCAGATCATCATGTTTTAGGGGAATTTCTATGGGTATTACGTTTATGGTTGAAAAAAAAAACTTGTACGTCAGTAGAACAAATTGGAAAATCTGTTCTTTCATCTGTATTCACCAGGGTCACAGAGTCAAGATGTTCTCTGTCCAGGGGTTAAAGCATCAGAGTTTTTCATTTCACAACTTATCAATTTATATGATTTCCACCCAGTCACTGTCAGGAACACATACATGTGCTTAGTCTGAAGTCAGCTCTGCTCAACACTACCAAACTTACAATCACTGACCTTTAAATATCAGGATGATTAGTTGAAGTTACTGTTATTTACAAAAACATACACAAAAATGTGATATTTTCCATACTATAAATGCTGTTGGATCGTTTTTTTTTATTTTATTTTTTTATCAGCCTTGGATATGACAAAGATTAGCCAAAATATTAAGTTGCGTTACTAGTTCCCATGTAGCATCATATTTAACATTTACTGTCTTCATTATGGACAATATTCCATTAACACCCCCCCCCCCACACACACACACCTTTTTAATTTTTTTTTTTTTTTTTTTAAATATAGTCTTGCATTCTATAATTTCATGGTGTCATTTTTGGGAAAATAGTTAAATTTGTCATGTTTAGTGTTCACTAAAATCAGTTGTTTTAGTGGTTGACTTTTTTTTGACAATAGATTTTTTTTTTATCACTATATACTGATGATTAATTAAATTTTTTTTTACAATTTTAATCCTAAAGTTTGTCAAGACAGACACTTTTTTTTTTTTTTTTTTTTTACAAATAATGTTCCACGTGCACTAACAAATAATGCCAGATGAAGAGGAAAAATTGTCCAAAACGGGCAAAAATGTCCTTAATGTCATTTGGTGATTAATGAGTTCAAGGTGATGGTTGAGTTCATTAGACTATAACTATTCAGTGGATCACCCTGTTTAAAGTACAAAAATACACCTTAAAGAAGAACTTCATCACTTATAACTTATGTATTAATTAAAAATAGAAGTAAAAAACAAAAAAAAGACAGGGCCCACATTTCTGCATAAATATTTTCATGAAGAAACTGCTTTTTTTTTTGGTCTTTGTAGCTGTTGACTGATCAGCCTCAACATCATTGTCAAACATTAATATTAAAATATTAATATTAACATGAAAAGAAACAATCTGGGCCAAGGTTTTATTTTTAAGATCATTAACATGTTTTTGTTAACATTACATTTATGGAACTATAAACACATTACTGGGCACAGTTTAATATGATAATACACGAAGGGAGTAAATGTACTGGAATATAAAGTATAATATACAATAAGAACATGTGAGCAACAGTAGATTTACTGAATATACCAGGGGTGTTAAGCCCTTTTTAGTTCAGGTTCCACATTCACCCAATTACAGTAGTGTATTCTAGTATTCATTTGTGGTCATAGTACAGTTGAAAACTGACTTGAATACTGCCCCCCCCAAAAAACCACTAGACCAATATGATCTCAAATGAGTTGGTAACAGTAACATGATAACCTTCAAATAATGACAACTACAAACTTTTCTATATATTATTATTATAAGTTTATTGATCCCACTGTGAGGAAGTTGCATTGTTTACAGCAGCACAAACACAAAAGGTGCAGAAGACACGCAGAACATTTAAGAGCGAAAGGAAATATAAGAGTATATGCTATTTAAATGACTTTTTCTGTACATACATACAACTTTTAAATTACACCAGCTGGTCTCAGAAGGCTTTAAAACACATGTAGTACCTTTTAATTATATGAAAAACTGAAAATATATTGCCTTTTAATTTTTATTAATAATATTCAATAATAAAAATTGTTTTGTAAAATCACATTGTAAAGCAAAATCATTGATTACATCATTAAAAGATATACAATGCAACTTATCGCTGTCTATGCACATGATGCCAAGTGCAGACTATTTTTCTTGAGAGATAGTTGCTCTCAGTTAATTTTTTATTCTCTTTAGCTGTGAAAATGATCTTTCTCCTGATGTGTTATCAGACATAGAAATTGTTATAATGTTGTGTTCACATTAGGGAAAACTAAACAAATCTTATCTTGAAAAATGATTTGAAACGGATCTTTGCCTTGAATTTTTTCTCTTCTGGGAATTGCATACACTTTAATTCCATGTATTATCTATAGGCAATTTACAAGAAACACTGAATAATACATATCACCTATAATTCACCTATCTAGTCCACATGATTATACATGATTAATTTGCAAGATTTTGATTTCATGACAACACATTGAATAATAAAAAATATAGCACATGATTGATAAACTGATATGATATTAATATTTATAATGGATAAAGTAAAATTACATAATGGAGATGTTTACATCTACAAACCTTTAATAAGTGTGTGAAAACAACGAACAATATGAACAATCTGAAATTTCTTCTTCACTACTTTCATTTTTATTTTGAAAACGACACATCTGCTTCCGGTTTTTAATTTGAGAACCGGAAATTGCTTGCCGTTCTCCTCCTCATCCCGTGTCCGGTCCTCTCTCAGCATCACTGCTCCTTCCTGCCTCCGACGGCCCCCCCAGAGCCCGGACAATGGACGACGTGCCCCCCATCATCGACATCTCCATCTCCCTTCGGATCCAGCCCAATGACGGGCCCGTGTTCTTCAAGGTGGACGGGACCCGGTTCGGCCAGAGCCGGACCATCAAGCTGCTGACGGGATCCAAGTACAAGATCGAGGTGGTGGTGAAGCCTGGAACCGTCGAGGCCACGTAAGGAGAAATAACCCTGAAATCTATGTTTTATTTGCTCCAACGCGTGTTTTATCACCGAAAAAAAATGACCTTTAACCTCATTTAAGTCAAATGCATCGATAATCACAAAAGGATGCACGGAGTTATTTTACACAGTGAGAGGGAAAGTGGGTGATAAATGCAATAAAAGTGGTGCAGGTCGCGTCTCCGTGGCCTTTTTCCTGCGGCTCCATCCGATATGCATCTAAATAAGTCATATCTAGATCAGGTTCCATTACCACGGTCAACAGGGGGCGCTATCTGTTCACGCATGCGCAGACAGTTCAGCACACTGATCAGACGCTGAACACGTTAAAACGGTGTTGTGATTGGGAGGGGGGGTTCGGACAGGGTGGGGTCCAACTCATCATGCATCCTAGTCATATAAGATACACGTGAATTATGCTTATTTTGTTCTTTTTTTTCCTTGATATAATGTTAAGTAAATATATGTGATGTCAAATAAAAATGAATAGAATATGTTCTTTTTCAATAAGGTGAAAAACCAGGCACATTACCTTGAGTTTTAGCTGAGAACATGAGTTACAAATTTACAGTATTATTACATTCATCAGAAATGCTAAACTCAATATGACAGGATGAATGTGTTAAATGCCAAAAGTAAACGACACACGGTTAAATAATAGAAAAATAACATATAAATAATGATGACTCAAATTTTCTCTTTGGTTTAATGTGAAAAATGTACAAACTATTAGCACTCACAACCTATCCTTTCCAGTAAAATTTTAACAATGTTATTTAAAATTATTATTAATATTTTATATTATTTTGTATTTTGGTTTTTGTATGACCTCATGTCATTTTGTTATATTTTATTACTTCAATCTGTCACTGCCTTAAAATGTAAAGGTGTATTTTTTTTGGCTGATATAATGAAGTAAAAGACAACAGTTTTGCAGTTATTAAGCTGTGTGAAATTATAAATGCATAATATAGCTGCATCTATCTACAGCAATTATTATACTGATCAATGATTTTTTTAGTCTTTCAGATTAAATACATTACATTTTACATAGTTTAACACATTGAATTGGAAACACATTGGTAAAGTTTCACTACTTGTAGACTGGTGTTAAATAAAAGCAGATATAAACATGTTT
The DNA here is from genome assembly GCA_029822895.1 of Maxillicosta whitleyi. Lineage (NCBI taxonomy): Eukaryota > Metazoa > Chordata > Actinopteri > Perciformes > Neosebastidae > Maxillicosta > Maxillicosta whitleyi. Next base: position 2,145 of record JAPSES010106966.1, on the reverse strand, counting down.
CAAAGTGAAGTCAGTTTCAGATTCATCTTTTAACAGTAAAACCACACCCACTAGGTTAATCCTAAAATCAGTTCTAAACAAACCAGGATCCAGTAGAACCAGAACTGGGCCGATGCTGTTACTAACACCAATAAAAACCTGAACGCCTGAATGGTTCTCTCTTTAATCTAATCGATGTTCTTCTTCCTCCTCCTCTTCATCACAGCAACATGAATATCGGTGGGATCATCTTCCCTCTGGAGCAGCAGTCCAAGGACGACACCTCGGTAGTCTACCATGGCAAGTACGACACTGAGGGTGTCCCGCACACCAAGAGTGGAGACCGGCAGCCTGTCCAAGTCAGTATAGAGGTAGGAGGACGCACCAAGACCAGAACCGGATTCACAAAGAATACCTGAAAATACACTTTAAGCCCAATTTGTGCTCACGCGGCAAATCGTCATCATCGCAGACGCTCTCAACCACCGACGCAGACAGTCAGTGCACACCTCCAAAAAATTCGGACATATGCAGACAGCGTCGTAGACAATAGAAGAAAAGAGGGCTGTGATTGGTCCTCTGTACACCCACTGTACACGTATTTCTGATGTTTTTCCCGCGACTCATTCAAAGGGTGTACAGCCCACCTTCTGCGACGTTTTCTCCTCGGCCTCTCTGCCAACGCCAGAACCAGAAGCCTTTCAGTTTATAGATCAATCAGTTTATAGATCAATCAGCTCCAACTCAATCAATGTTCTCGCTCGTCCAATCGCCATTGTTCAATGACCTGTTGCGCCACAGTAACCGGAAGATAAACACTGCACAAACTACTCCATAAAACTGCAACTTCGCCCCCCCCCTGTGTTGTGGCAGTGAATAACATAGCGCACACTAACACCCCCCCGCACAACCATAAACGAAAACCGTCTGCGATAAGCTATCTGCTACAGTCTGCCGCAGAAGCATAATGGGACCTTTAGACTTACAAGCTTGTGGACAGAAGCTTGGAAAGAATTATGATGAAAACTACAACACCCAGACTGCATTTCACCTACAAACATCCAATCAGTGTAAAAGCTGAAGATAATGATGCACAGAAAACTGAATGCACAATCTGTATTTTTATACACAGTATATTTCGTCATTTTCTGGGAAATAGTCAAAGAAATTGCATGATTCATTAAACACCAAATGAACTGCTATGAACTGTGAACCAATTAGAGCAGACTTGGTGTCTTTTTGGGAGTGGGGGGGTGTCTGTTTAGCTTCTTATTTTTAAGACAGAAATATTTTGCTAGAAACAACAGTGTGTCTGTTTACATGACCATAAAAATCAGATAATTCTAATAATTACATCTCATGCAACTCAGAAATACAATCACTGATAAATCTTGGTTTTATGTTTAGTTTTTTGGATTTCTGCCAAGAGTTTGTAAGTACATAGTGGTAGAATCAAAGTTCCTGTTATTGTCTTCTATGTCACTTCTATTTTCTATTATTTACTTGTTTGTCTACATGTGCAGATGTGAAAAAGACTGAATAAATCACATTAACAGGTATACACGCATGAAGGCATCAAAGTATTGGAGACAAATTCAGGTGTGTTAATCTGATTTCCCAGAATGAGATTACTAAAACAGATCAGATTAGACTGTTTACATGATCACTAGTAATCTAATAACACCAGAAATCAGATACTGATCAGAGTATTAGTGTGAATGTTAATGTACTCAGTGCCATCACTGTACATCTGTAGAGCTACATCTGAAAATTAATTTATATAAACAAGAGGCCTAAGACAGTCCTCTGAGGGATCCCATTTTTAATTTAATTAAACAGACCTATGATCACTAATATTCTGATAACTCTTCTCTGATTGGCTCATTCCACATGGTAACAGCTGCTGATTGGTCAAAGGTAAAGCGTAAACCAGGGGTGTCAAACATGAGGCCCGGGGGCCAAATCCGGTCCCCCAAAGGGTCCAGTCTGGCCTTTGTGATGACTTTGTAAAATGCTAAAATTAAACTAAGATATTATCAATCATTTTAGTTCAGTTCCATAGACAGAACTATTCAATTAAAGTGGGTCCAATCTGTAAAATACTACCATAATATCTAATAAATACTCACAACTCTGTAAACATTTACATGTATTTACACCAAAACA
>JAPSES010106952.1:0-18363 GCA_029822895.1 Maxillicosta whitleyi | reverse complement strand
TGTGCATCCAATAAGCATAACACTATATGTTGTGCTGCATCCCCCCCCCCCCCCACCCCCCACCCCTTTGATTTCAGAACTGTATAAAAGTCCAGCCTGTCTCACCTCTGTTACTCCTTTGGTTTGTCTGTGGAAATCACACAATGGTGGCAAAAAGGTGGGATCACCATCTCACCTTTTTTCCAGGATCTCTGTGTAAAAGTGGATTAAGTGACTTTCACAGTCAGTAACATTTATCTGAACCTAGAGGAAAGGCTCCGGTCTTAACAGCTCATCCACAATGTCTGAGTCCAACCACTTAGGTGTGTTCAGTTAGCCACCAAATAACCATAAAAGCATGTTGTCTGAATCATGAGTTTAGCCTGATAGTGGTTAGTTCGCTAACACAATGCATGAGCTTAAATAAAAAACACCAACATTGTTTTATGATATTACCCCAGTAGTTATAGGAAGTGATGGTGACAGTATGAGTCCAGAATTTCAGCTCTTGTATCCTCAAGTAAAGTAAAAAGCAAAGCCTGACTCATTTGGTGGAGGGCATATTTGAGATTTGCTCACAATAAAAATTAAATAGAATAAATTAAAATGCTTAATTTGTCTTTTTCCTTTCATGCAGAGGCAGTTTAGAAGGGAAACGAGAGCAGAAGAGCTACAAAGCCCTGCTTGAAGACCCCATGCTGCGGTTCTCCGGCCTCTACCAGGAGAACTGCTCTGACCTTTACGTCACCTGTCAGGTGTTTGCCGAAGGAAAGCCACTAGCCCTACCCGTTCGCACCTCATACAAAGCATTTAGCACACGCTGGAAGTAAGTCACAATCAGTGTTCATCAGTGTGTTGTTGCATGTCAAAGAAAACATGATGCAGGTGGATTTCAGACTCTATGAGGATGGGTTTGACTCCTAAAGTCTGGCTTCAAAGGCTTTCATCCAGTCAAGAACGCATTGCATATGAAGACTCATTCTTCTAACTCTAAACATCTCTCCATTTTCTGTATATGTTGACCCTGTTTATTGGTTTTTAGATCCAGCCTCCTGTTACTATTAATAGCTGCTTAAATCAACTTCATTCTAATTTATAAACGGACCCAAAATCTTATCTTTACATGTTCATTTCCCCACCTTTCTTGTGTTTTCATGTGTAGTTGGAACGAATGGTTGCGGCTGCCAGTGAAGTATCCAGACCTTCCCCAAAGTGCCCAGGTCGCTCTGACAGTGTGGGACATCTATGGGCCCAGCAGAGCGGTCCCCGTTGGAGGAACCACCGTCACCCTGTTTGGAAAATATGGGTGAGTCCTAAAAGAAAATCTGTAACTAAGGGTTAGGGCAAAGTTTAAGCAAATATAGATGTTTATAAACTATATGGACGAAAATATTGAGACATGTCATGACCACAGCTGTAAGACGTAAGCTGTTTATGCTGATTTTAAATGAAAAAAAATCAATATTCCCTTAAAGTTTAATGGAAATAGATAAGATACTTTATTAATCTCACAGTCGGAACAAATTTACAGTTACAGGTTCTCAACACTCAGTAGGGGCGCAAAAAAGATTGAAAGGTGCATGCAAGTGAGAAATTAAGCATAAAATACAATAAAAGTATAAACTCTAGAGTTACTATATACAACTATACAAATATCTTTATCTAAATAAAGTAGGAAGTGAGATGTGAAGAAAATACATGCTTCGTTGTGTTAGAAAATTATCATTTACAGTCAGAGCAAGTAAAATATTTTATAAATTTAGAGGTAGGACATTTAAAATCATAGTCATGAATAAAAAAAAAAAAAAACAATATTTAGAGAAATAATGTAACACAGTCACTGTTGATTGATTTTACATTGATCAGATACATTTATACACAGAACTCTAAGGAAAGCTCTTTTACTCTTAACGTAATCTGATAGTTTAATGTTTATAAACTATATGAACAAAAATATTGGGATACATCATGGCTCTACAGCTGTAAGATGTCCAGTTTATGCTGATTTGATATATATATATATTTTTTAATTTATATTTTCTTAAAGTTTAATGGGAGATTTTTCATTCCAGGTGAAATGTGAAGAAACTAGATGGTTAGTTGTGTTAGAAAATTATTATTTACAGTCAGAGCACGGAAAATATTTTAGAAATTTAAAGGTCGAACATTTAAAATCATTGTCATAACTAGGGATGGGTATCGCCAACAATGTCACGATACGATACATATCCCGATACAGGGGTCACGATATGATAGTTATCGCGATATCTGTGCATCCCAGTACATGGTATTCAACGCAATATGCATCCCAATATTTTAGGTCTTTTTTTTTTTTTTTTTACAGTTTTTACTTTTTTTTAAACATTTTACAGAAAACAGACACATGTATACCCAAATGTTATTTTTTATTTTGCTGTAGTGCAACAATTCCACTGTAGTTCATGTAAAACACTGCATTAAGAACTTGGCTGTAGTGCACAAATAAAGATGGCTTTGATAAACTTCAAACATACAAAGTCAGATGCCGTTTCAGAAACTTGATAAATTAATTATTTGTTGTATGTGAAATATCGATAGTGACGCCTCCGTATCGATACACATATTGCGAAGATATTTGTTTTCTCTGACAGTTTCTGTGTTGTCTTCTTGGCTACATCAGCTCAGACAACAAACAGGAAGTGAGTTGTCCAATCAGCTGTCATTCATCAATGAAAGGCCACACCCCTCCCAAAAGATGAGAGGATACAGAGAAAGATCCAGATTATTGTCTGGAGCTTCCAGTCATGAAGAGGAATATGGGTAGTTACTGGATCAATGTGTAACCAAGGCAACCATAAGGTCGTCACAGATGATAAATGAAAACGACAGAACTATGTGTCCATGTTTCTCATTCCACATGCTTCTTTTTTATCCTCCTTTTTTCCACATGCTTCTTTTTTTCTCCTTTTTTCCACATGTTCTTTGTTCCTCCTTTTTCCACATGCTTCTTTTTTCTCCTCCTTTTTTCCACATGCTTCTAAAACATGGCTAAAACCTGTCTGTGTTCAGCTCCTTGTGCAGCGCTCAGAGGTCTGCACTGACCTACAGCCCACCACACTGACCCCAGATGTCTGTGAGGTCTCTTCAGCCAACCCCCTCTTCATGATTACATCTGATTGGTCCTTGAGTTCCATAGCAACTGTCCTCGATGTAAGAAGTGGGCGGAGCCACTCTGACTTCCATTCTTTGGTTTTATAAATGAAATACTTGGGTTGTAGTTATCTCAGGCCATCTGACTCTCTGTAGCTACAAGCGACCATAACTGGACAATAGGGCAAACCGGAGTGGGTGGGTGTCAATAATGTTTTTTTTTTGTTTGTTTTTTTTAAATGGACCATCCTGTAGAAGCGTTAGAACACAGGTGTCAAATATATGACCGACGGTTAAAAACCAGCCCGCAGAGTCAGTGGATGGACACACTGGGTTTATGTTCAGTTCATGATGGATTTTAATGAAAAACTCACTTTTTCTTCTGTTTTCGTATGTATTTTTCATTTATGATCAGCTCTTATAAACACAGGTCAGTAAATAAAATGGAATGGAATGCCTTTATTTGTCATTGCACATATTTTCTTTCAGTTACAACCGTCCAAGAAGACAAAAAAAATGGTACATTACAGGGGGATACAAGACCGGTTTGAACTGGTGAATCACAGGAGGTCAGAAGGAAAAATGAAAACACCAGGATAGGAGGAGAAAAACAGACAACATCACCCTGCATCTGCAGATGTTGGAAAAAAACACCTCTGCAATAAACAAGGAAAGACACATTTAAGACTGGACTGAAACACGTGGTGAAACGGGCCGGGGACATTCAGGTCGGGGCGTGACATGTCCGCGACCGAGGGGCGGCGCAGCCAATCAGACGGCACAAATATAGGAAAACACATGATTATGACTGAAAAATACAAAATTCAGATTATTAATTATTTATTCTCCATAAATTACAGTAGTACTGTACGAAAGTCACCATGAGGTTTACTGTTTGAGCCTTTTAAAGTGTCTATATTTGGTCCCACCACAAGATGTCCAAAGTCCACTTTTAAAGTGTTTTATGTTTAACACTATGACAGTCAGATCAACTCTGTCAATGGGAACATTTTCACAGTAAAACACAGCTCATTGTTGAAATGTCACACTAGTGTGTAGTGATCAAATATGATCACTGTCAGTGTTTTAGAGCATGCTTCTATTGAAAGTGTAGAACTGCAGGGGTCTCCAAGGTGGGGGTCATGAAGGGTGGAAGTTCACTCTGAGTTTCATTCACCCTAGAACATGCTTTTACTTTGAAAGGGCACAGCCCTCCCCACTTGTTATCCAATTGTAAGTTGACAGTAACAATCAGGTTTGGCATTGTTCTGCTCCAGGATACAGTTACAAAAATATTATTTGGGAACTGACATAGAAGTAACACTGAGTCTTTATGGATTAACATTTGTCTTTTGTTTTACATTAATAAACATCTCATCAATACAGAAATAAAAGTATAAATAGTTATTCAAATTATATTGTATATAACTCAAATTGAGCTTTTTTTTCTTTTTCCCATGGTGCACACAGCCATGGATGTTGTAGTAGAAACAGAAACCAAATACAGTGAAATCCCAAAGTAAACCATTGAAGTGAGCGTCCATGTGATCAGTCAGTGGCTGTGATCTATCACCACACACTCTGTTCAGATGCACCCAAGGTCAAGAGGGTATGGATGACATTTTAGGCTGAACGCTGGATCTGTGGTTTCTGAGAAAACCTGAACCTGTTGTGCTTCAGTATCGGCAGATCTTTTGACACACATGCACTTCTGTAAATTATGACCGATAAAATGTTTGAGTGGACATCTGCTAACGGTCGGTGTTTACTGTTTGGAAATACTGAAGAGCAGCAGAAGCTAAAGGTCGCCAGCACACATCTTCAAAGGAACTCATGCGTAAACACACGACGTCACCCCCAGTAGCTGATGCAGGGCACTTTCTTCCAAGCCAAGTCTAAAATCTTGCCAAACGCAAAGCACCGCTGACCTTCAGTTATTAATTACAGCATCTACATCACTTCAAAAAGTTCATTTATTTTAAAATGCCACAACACCTTGGCTTCATCTGTGCGTTTTATCAAACCAGGCTGGTTGTGAGCAGATAAACACATCCTTTAGCTGCTTTTAATTGCCTGTACCAGCATCATCTGTTGGTCAACATCCTCATCTGACTGTTGGATCAGAGACAGATGTGAGCGTCAGGACATTAAAGTCCTGTTTCATATTCACAGCTTTTAGTTCCCGAGTTTGACTTGAAATGTCACCAGCTGATACGCAACATAAACATATTAATATAATATTCTAAGATGGAGAAACATAAAGGTGGTGTCACTGATTGATCTGGTTAATTTAGTTTGGATATATTCATATATTGTTTAATTTTATACTATATAATTGGCACCAGTCATATAATGCTAAATAAATGAAATAGTAATAAGAAAATTGTAAAAATCTGTTAATTTAGCAACTGAACATTTTGTTCTAACCATTAACAGGCTTCTCTGAGTCTGAATGATTTCTAATTAATGAAAAACAGTGTTTAGTTTCTGTCTGTTGAACAATCACACATTATACACTGTTGCCCTCTAGAGGAAAATATGAACAGTGCAAACATGTAAAGCACGGGTAGAAATATCAGCTACAGAATTATTAAATTACTTCTTACTTTATAACTTGTAATTCAATTAAGTTACTTTGCACTGAAACACTCATGTGTGTATATTTTTATATTTTTTTCCTTCTTGCTGTTTTTGATTTATTTTTATATGTTTCTTTTATGTTTTAAATGTGTTTCTGTTTCCCTTTCAGTGTCCTGTGTGAAGCACCTTGAATGTATTTTTAATTGCTTCCACGTGCCTCCTCCACTAGGGGTCAGTAATGTATGGATTACTACAAACTAAGTAATTTTTTTTAAGCAGCAAAGCAAAACCCATCATTGCAAAGAAAAGTCATGGACAAACATGATTTTGTGTGTGTTCTAATTGTTTTAGAAGACAGAAATAAATGTCTGCAAATGTGGATGGTTTATATACTTTTATTTTATGGGATATAGCTCTTATATTACTTTATCCTGAAGAGAGTCATGGGTGCTGGAGCCTATCCCACCTACAAATATACACAACGGTACTTCTTTTTCTATACGAACACACAACATTCACGCTTTGATCCTGGGCAGAGCAATCATTGGATATTTACTGTCAGAAAGTAAAACTTTTCATCTACAAATGGACATGGACTTGTTGTGGACACACCTGTCTTCTTATGAACATGTTATTGATGGAAATGTAGTACTTAGTCATTTTGTTTCGGTTCCCAAATCTCAAACGCCTCATCACATCCATTTGTGTTCCTTAAAACGGCCCATGTTTGAGACTGTAATAATGAATGTGTGTAGAATAAGAAAGTGTGTATTTTAAAGATTATGGGGTAGTGAGTGGGTTATGATGAAAAAACTGAACAAATATGTAAATACATGGCTTTAATATGTGAATGACTGCGACTTAACTGCTGTATATATTGATCCCTTCATGTTGAAATAAATTTAATTAATTCTGTTTTGTTTCTGTATAGTTACATGAAGATTTTTCAGGCCGTACATTAGAGCAGAATATCTTAAGTACCATAAACACAATGAGGCATGCTAACTGAAATCAAACAAGCAAGTCTTTGTATTTTTACTGCACTGCCAGACATTATATATGAAGTACTTTAACAGGAAAATAGCTATTTTAGGGTTTTTTGAGTTGTAACTCTAAACTTCCAAAAACATAAAGAAGTCCTTTTCAAACATAAGTCCATGACATAACAACAGTTATATAATCTTACAGAACCGTGTAATAAACTTAAGATGGAACATATCAGCTCTTTGTGAATAACATTAAAAATTGGACACTGGCATGTCTGTGACTACCAGGCTTTCTCTGAGTCCACTGAGGGCCTGGCTGACCTCCAGGAGATCTTGGTGGAGTTTACTGCAGCGCCCCAGCACCTCTGTCAACTCCTGCAGCATCACCTGCATCTTATTACTGTTGTCTTCATACACCAAGTACAGCTGCTCCTTCATCTGCTGGCACACTTCTGACATCTACAATAGGAAGATCAGGACAACTTCTGAGATCATGACATCTCACAGGAAGGTGCAAAGCAGTTAATACGAACATCTTATACCTTCTCCACCATCATCTTCTCAGTTTCTTCCAGCACCTTTTGATCACTGGCGCGCCTGTCGTTTATCTCATCCACCACTTCCTGCACTCTCTTTCTGATCTCATCTACACTTAAGGCAGGGCTAAGGGATGTTAATGAACAGACATACAAAGATGAATATTCCAGGGTGGTAGTGGTTTGAAAAAAGTTATGTGACAGACATGACTATGGAGGTTAATGTGTACCTGGTAGGATGTTCTGGAATCTCTGACATGTTCAGGTTTGAGTACTCTCCTCTCAATTGGTCTATGTTTTCTGTCTGTATCAACAATCGAAAAATACATGAAATGTCATTATTTTATATAGTTCCATAAACAGCTGTATAACTGCTACTCTGTGGAATAGGTTGCCTTGTGCTGTGAAATACATCTAACAAGTTTTAAAGTTATTCTTAAAAAATACTAAGTGAGAATCTGACAGCAGGGTAAAAGGGTAAGTAAGAAAGAGTCTGTCCAAATCTGAAATACAATTGAAAGGTACAATACATTTGTACATGTTTTACTAAAATATACTGTTCCCCATTTTGTAAACTTCTCTTTATACGTATACATTACAATGATGTATGTGCGTTTTAAAGTGATGTATCCCAGGAAGACTAGTTGTGACCTTGGTAGCAACTAATGGGAATCCATTTTAACTGATAAAATGTGTAACCCTTATAGAAACAGAGTAAATGCAGCTCAGATGTTTCCAAGATAGTCAATTTAGATAAAAGTACTGCAGTAATTCAACATGTTGTCCGTAACGTAATGTGGTACCAGCTCATTATGTTATAATAAAATGACTAAATAAAAAAAAAAAAAAAAAAGGACAGTTCCATTAAAGACAGCACTGTGTTACAGTCAATCAAGTTTCATGTAGCATAGGCGACACTTTACCATCTGTGTCCTTTCGTGGCCCTTTGGAGAGGTGCATAGTGAGGTAGAAGGGACTTCATCCAAGAAAAGGTCCATCCTTAACTGACTGGATCAATGTCACAGCTGTATACCAGACACACACACATTATATTTGGGAAAACAGGCGGGTTAGCTAGTGCTTCCACTCGTCAAATAACTGATAGCCCTAACACTTTTATCTTATTAGCGGTAAATCAACTACGAGTGAGACTTTGAATATACTATTATGTCCATTGCAACCAAATGTCTTCAACTCAAACAAAAATAAAACATACTTTAAAATAACACCAGGCAAATACTACGAGCAGAAAGCGTAAATATCCAAAATTATGGTATTAGCTTTCAACTTCATTAACTAATTGATAGCTAACAGGTATTTTCTTAGCACGGCTGCGGTTTCTTCTTCTTTGGTTTTGATTGGCGGTCGGTGTACTGTTGCGCGTGCGCAGCGGGGCTTGGCAAGATATCTCAACGGGAACCGGTCACTCGACCGCCAGTTATTTTTTCCTTTCCCGCTAATCAGCTCCACATTCCAGTCCGGTAGGTAGCTGAATGTATGCACTCTGGATGATGAAAATGCTGCCAACTTAAATTTCAAAACATCTGCACATCGATTGCGCGCACTGAAGTGGGCAGTGTTATGTAAAAGACAGACATGCCTCTTATTGGATAGAAAGGCAACAGAATGTTGGGCTGCAATTTTAAAAAATGTGCATTGTCCCTGAAAACGAAATCCTCCAAATGCACTGGTTTGTATTTACCCTCATGTGTGGTTACAGCCTCCAGGTTCATAACATGACAGATGTTGTGGTTCTCATCCTCCATTCCCTCTGGCCGCTGATATCTAAGGCCTTGCCACAACTGTTTGACTTCTGCAAGGAGATCATCTCTGGTGCTGATCTATATAGATGGAAAATTCAGAACAGTTTCAGCATCAAAGGTAAACAAGTAAGTGTCTCCAGTGAAAGAAAAGCCTCAAACCACAAAGACTAACTTCTTCTCATCAATAAGTCTTCCCAAAGTCAAACAAGACTGCAACCCAATAGTGATCTGTCAACATGTCAGCCATTTTCTTCTGCATCAGTTGGTTCCAGGTCAGTGGCATCACAAACTAGATCCTATTTAGAGAGCAGTAAATGAATAAATTAATGAAAACATGTGGTCATTGAAGCAGGGTTTAGATTTTAATAACCACATCTAAGATGGTCATATAAAATGCATACTTTGAACCACATGATCCTAACACAGTAGACATCAGTGTATATTTTAAGGAGACTGACACATGTTCTATTACACAAAAGTCAGTTTCATCCCAGACATACCTGTGTGGGACTGATGAAATCCAACTTCTGAGGTTCCATAGGATCTGCACACAACAGGACTTCAAAGCAACAACCAAAGTCTTGTTTGGTGCTTTGTCCACATGGGGGTAATCCAGGTTCTATTTAAGGAATTGCTTCAAGACATTCCTCCATACCACAGGTGTCAAACTCCAGTCCTCAAGCCTCATGGTTTAGATGTTTTCCTCTTCCATCACACCTGGTTCAATTAATGATCAGCTCCGCAGAAGCCTGATAATGACGTAATGGTTTTCAGGTGTGATGGAAGAGGGAAATATCTAAATCATGCAGGATACCGGCCGTCGAGGACCGGAGTTTGACACCCCTGCTCCAGACCAAACCCATCATTGTGGCCTTGTTATTATCATTTGTTATTACTTATTCTCCTTCAACTTCCAAACTGGTACAGAGCATTAAAAACTATTTTACTGACATTATGTGAGAGAATAAAGCTGATCACAGTATCACTTGGATAGAAAAAACTCAAACGTAAGAGACCTTCCAGTAAAAGCCAAAATTACTATTAAAAAGAACTCCAAAACAAATATGGATTATGGTTATTTCAAACAACTTATATGGTACAAATAAAAAAAAAGGATTTATACTATGGCTCATGAATGTAATATAAAATCAAAGAAGTGTATATTTATTCTATATTGTAAGAAAAGCAATATGAGCTAAGTAGGTGAAACTGGTCTTAATCTACGTATTTGGTTTTCTTGCCATAAACATAATATAACAAAGCAAGACAAGACAGAAAGACATGTTATATAACACTTTATTCAACATGGGTGGGACACAGTATTGACAACCATACTGGAATGTAGTCCCACTGGACAAAAACACAAGAGACAGAGCAGAAAGAAACTGGATGATGAAATTTAATACAATTTATCCCATGGGACTTAATGAAAGAATGTATTTCAGACCATAATAAAATTTTCTATTAAACAGATTAACATCTTGTTTTTCCGACAGAGAGGAGGAACACCCCGGGGAAGCCCAGGAGTCACAGGCATGGGACGTCTGAACGCATTATAGGATGGAGAGTGCATCGTATTCCAACTGAGAGGAGACACTCTTCTAATTCCTAACCCATAACTAGCCCTAACCATCAACCCTAACACCTAATTAAACCTAGCTAACCATAGCCCTAACTAACCCTAATCCCTAATTAACCCTAACCACTAAACCTAACTAGCCATAACCAAACCTAACTAGCCCTAACCCAAACTAATCCTAACCCTAAAATAATTCATGGGATAATTACTTTTATTAAAATTAAGATTATATTAAGATTATAATAATAATATAATAATTAATCAATCATATTCACATTAAAAATTCTAATATTAATGAATATAATTCATGTAAAAATAAATAGGATGATATAACTCATAGGGGTAAATTAAATTTAATTATAATTTGGTTAGTTTAATTCATTTAATTAAAAATTGAAATTAATTAGATTATTAAGACAAAGAAGAAACAGAAGGAAAAGAAGTAAAACAGGTTAAGGAAACTACTTTCATGTCTGTATAAGATTTGCACTAGAAAGTTTGGTGGGAGCTGATTGGCTGATGTTAGTTGGCCCTGCCCACTATGAAAGGCGCTGTGACAGGACGGAGCTCATTCTGCTCGAACAGACGTACTGGAACAGGTGGAAGCCATTTAGACTGAACTTAATTAGAGGCGGCCTTTGTTGGACAGCGTGTCTATTTTTCTTTGCATTTTATTATTTTACTGTGACCTGAAGAAGACTGAATCGAGTCGAAACGTCATCACTGACTTTTTTATTTTTCACCTTTATTTCTATATATATTATACACACACATATTGTTTCTCAGCACCAGATTCATACTGTTGTATAAATATTTCCCTCTTCCATCACACTTGAATTTATAATCATCAGCTTATCATCAGCTCTGCAGAAGGCTGGTAACGATGGAATGATTTCCAGATGTGATGGAAGTGATTAATATGCAGGACACTGTTGAGAACCACTGCTCTATAGTACTGTATGTGTCTGTTATCGTTTTCTATTGGATAAACGTTTTCCCGTAACTTTCGACTGAGTGGGAATGATGGACATTTGGGTGGGTTGAGCCCGCCTCTTCCCATTCCTACCACCAGCCTTGATTGGCTCTAGCCCAAATGCTAACATTTGATTGGTTCCGTTGGAGTAGACACAGTACTGTGGCAGTAGCCCCAGGCTAATTTTAATGTATTTGGGAACATTAACAGGGGATAACTATCTTACCCTAAGTGGAAGGTTTTTGGATAATTTTCATCAAAATCTGAATGAATTTTCCACAAATTGTGAACAGACTGACATAAGTGATTAATTATAGATGAATCACTTCTAAAGAGTCAGGTATAGACCAGCTCTAAAGGTAAAGGGTCATGACATAAGCTCTTATTTATTTGACACGATGTAAATCACATTAGCGTGTTTGTGTGTTTTGTGGGTCCAGGGTGGAACCCCACACACAGGTATCTGGGTGAGGCTCCAGCACCAGTTTAGAAAAATGATGGATGGGTTTTGTTTAGGATCAACTGGTCTGAACTGACATGGCCTTTAAGGTTTCTCTGTAACCAAGTGTCTTTGTTAATTATCTCATCTGAACTAAATTCAATTTAGCCGTTTCCTTTCTAGATGCTCACATGACAGTCCTGTGACTTTTCTATCCTCTGCGTCTCCTTTGCTGGAGGTTTTGTCTTCGTATGCCCTGAGGACACATTAAACTTGGCTGAAACATTTTGGGGACAAATGGATCAAATGCGCTGGTTTCTTGCTGTTTTGTTGGCAGCTGGTACTTCTGAACTGGGCTGTGCTGGACCATTCCATGCTCAATGCAAAGTTGAATGGTAAGATTCCTGATTACACTTTTTTTTATATGATTTATGTAGATTTTATAACATACCATTTCCTTATTCTATATTTTAATGTTGATCCATGTTGCTTTAGGCTATATTAAAGTAAAGCTTCTGTTTATCTGTTTAATCATTCTCTCCCTGTAGTTAATAATTTCATATTTGGTGACCCAAAATATACAAACTGACAACGTACTCTACATTTCATGACCTGTTTTTTTTTTTTTAAATCAGACTTAATTGATTGATTTGAGTCTTAAATGGAGCCAACAATAACACTGAAATGCCAGAGCACATTTACATTTGTGCTCCTGTCTTTAGATCCAGTCTACACTGTGTGCTGTGAATGCTACATTTGTCCAGTAGGTGGCACCAACAGGAAATATTATCAGGTTCTTTGAGTCATAATATAGCATCAGAATATGGACTGTACGTTTCACTCTTTCAGGTGTACAAAGTTTCGACTTAAAGTGGCACATGAAAAAAAAGGAGTCAATGTCCAGTGAGTAAGTAGAGTACATGTATGTAAGAGGAGACGTGAAGATGAAGCACAGACAAGATTATGGGATTTATTTACACGTCACAAACATGTTGGGTTTATACTTTTCTTGTCCCTCTAATTGTAAACACTATGGATATATATTGGAAGTAGCATGGAACCATGATCATCATACACAGTAAAAGGTGTAATGTGAATGTCTGAGTTCAACTGTTTTGACCCAGATCTAGTATTGTAACTGTATCAGATCTAGTATTGTAACTGTATCAGATCTAGTATTGTAACTGTATCAGATCTAGTATTGTAACTGACTACTCTTATTTCATGGCTCTCATGCTCATTGTTCATTACTTATCTGCCCAAAAGCTTTGGCCGGCCTTTAGTGGTTTTTGCAGCATTGACATAAACATACATTACATTACATTTAGCAGATACTTTTATTCAAAGCGACTTACAATAGAGGACATAAACATAGCAAATGGCACTTTCAGAAACAAGCTGTACAGGAAATAGACAGAACAATAGGTGCAACTGCCGACTGCGGTTAGTAGGTTGTTTTTTTGTTTGTTTTTAAGCACAGGGTCAGGTAGAGTAGACATACAACATACCATAGAGTCTACCTACCAGCTCAGACATTAGTGCAGTAAATAGTCTTTAAAGAGGAGAGTCTTTATGTGCTTCTTAAAGGACATATTTATTTCTCAGTCTCTTTTATTCAGATACAACAATAAAATACAGGAAATATAAGCACAGCCTTAAAAGACACAGAAAAAATGGAAGTAAATGTGTTGTAAAGGTTAAAGTCAGAATAATCTAGTGTCAGATTGTGTTAAAGCTCCTGCCTTATAGTTTAGATTAGTTCTATACATATTTCTATTTGAAAGTGCCCAGAAATGCACAAGGCTGTTTCAAGCAAACATCAGCCCAACCACATGTCTTCTCTATGGAAACAGGAGGTCAGAGGTCACCTGTGGTCAGTATTCTTCTGCTCCATGACAACACGTATCCTCAGGGTAAATGTGGTGCAGATGTCAGTGCAGACGGGCCGCTGTAGAGGCACAACCACAGAGCATTTACATCTGTTGTCCACTAGAGGGTAGAATGACACTGAAAATCATCTGCTTTTTGTTCGTCTTCCATCAGTGTCTTTAAGTGTTGAGTCACAAAGATTGTTCTTTCTGATGCAGGTACCTCGGAACATCATGCTCAGTGGTTTATGAATCCCTGGTTTCACAGATTAAAAGGTGGAGAACCATGACTGGGTGCACCATGGGTGGACAGAGGTGTTTATACAAGGTGAGTGCTTGGGTTCAGGTTGGGTTAACCCCAGCAGAGCAGTGTCACAACATGTGTTCTCTCCACATCTGTCGTCTTTATTCAGTCTCCGTTCACCGCAAATGTTGCAGAGTCGATCTCCAGACAGTAAGTGGTTACAGAAAATCCCATGGACGTTAACCCATAGACTGCAGAAAAGAGGGGTCGAAAAACAAGATAAAAACACTACATCTGAGGAAGAGTTCACTGGATGAGATTTGTTCAATAAAGAAGAAACAAACTCTTAAGACATAATTGATTATCTAACACTAATAAATTTAAGGTTTTTTTTTTTTTATCTTGGTAAAAAAAAACAAAATAATTTGCAGTTACTTTGGAGGCAGTTCCAATATATCTTTTCTCTAGTGATTCATCAAAATTACTATAATTTAATCCTCTATATTTTGTGTTTTTAGTAAACATTGTGCATTATACTATATTTAATTCACTGATCCTGTAGATGTTCATTAAAATTCTGATTAAAGTTGATGGTAATTGTATCAGAAAGAGACAAAACTGGATAAACTGTGTCAGTACTACCTTTATGTCAGTTTTCAAATAAATTTTTTTTCTCTATTTAACCTTTCTGAAGTGGTTTATCACCATTTATTCTAACATTATCCTCTGTATTTTCATTGAAAAATGTTCACCATAATTAAATCAACTGATCGCATGCATGTCCATAGAAGCTCAAAGTTGAGGGTTATTATAACAAAAACAGAGAAAAGTAAAAGAAAAAAAAAAACTGTCATGAACTGACCATAAACCCAGTGTGTCCATCCACTGGTACTGATCTAACTCCATGGGTTTTACTGGTGAATTAATTTTGGAGAGGATGACGGCATTTCCAAACAGATTAGATCAATAGATAGTCTAGGTTAGAGGTGGACGTTTGTGTCTTTGAGGGTTAAAGGTGGACGTTTGAGTCTTTAAGGGTTAAAGGTGGACGTTTGGATCTTTAAGGGTTAAAGGTGGACGTTTGAGTCTTTAAAGGTTAAAGGTGGACGTTTGTGTCTTTAAGGGTTAATACAAAACCATCCTTTTTTTCTGAGGATACTGTGTGTCTGTGTGTCAGGTAAACATCAAATACAGTTTGTGTGATTCTTTAGTGAAAATGTCACTAAACAATAAATTAAAAAAAAAACGAGTGGATGAATTTACCAGTGCAGGTGAAGTCCAGGATTATACAGGATTATAGGCAGAACCAATGGGATGTGGACTAATGGGACGTGTGTTTGCAGCTGCAGTCGGCCTCTGTCCACTTCATTACAGCCAAACACACCACCCCCTTCCAGAGGTATGTGGATGACATCACCTTTCGACTGGTCTCCTATCATTTTTTCACCTGCTGTCATGTTTCGGTGAGTTTTTTCTCTGATTCAGTTTAGGAAAAAAAAACATGTCAGATTGAAATGTCTCCACTGTGTCCATCTGTCGTCACATTTCTTCCCCTTTCTTCTTTCCTATTTCATGTCTCACAGTAAAGTCTTCTTTGTCTGTTTCATTACTGTCTCTATCTGTAACATGTATGTAGCTTTAGAACAAAAACAAGTGGTTCCGGGCACAACAAACCCCGCCCCCAAATGTGTTGTAGCTTTTTTTGGTATCGATCCAGTGATCATGTTTATGCGTGTGTTGATGTCATCATGTTTATACATGTGCTGATTTCATCATATTTATGTGTGTGCTGATGTCATCATGTTTATGCGTGTTCTGATTTCATCATATTTATGTGTGTGCAGATGCCATCATGTTTATGCGTGTTCTGATTTCATCATATTTATGTGTGTGCTGATGTCATCATGTTTATGCGTGTTCTGATTTCATCATATTTATGTGTGTGCTGATGTCATCATGTTTATGCGTTTGCTGATTTCATCATATTTATGCGTGTGTTGATGATCTCTTGCTAATGCGTGTGCTGATGACATCATGTTTATGCATGTGCTGATGATCTCTTGTTTATGCATGCCCTGATGACATCATGTTTATGCGTGTGCCGATGATGACATCATGTTTATGCGTGTGCCGATGACATCATGTTTATGCATGTGCCAATGACATCATGGTAATACGTGTGCCGATGACATGTTTATGCGCGGGACAATGTCGTCATGGTTATGCGTGGGCCGATGACATCATGTTTAACTGATATATGTTTGGGTCTTTTAAGGGTTAAAGGTGAACAGTCCACTCCTTCGTCCTTTGTCATCTGTGGACCTGTTTTTGCACTTTGTCTCCAGGCGATGTCCATCTCTGAATCCTGGTATGTTATTAGAGACCACGGCACCAACTACTGTAACCTCTACAACCTGATGGAAGGTACGTCTGCCACAGTAACAGTCATAAAACCTGCCACGTTTTACTAAACAATCAACCATTCTTTAACAGGAAGTGGTTTAACTGAAGTCAGAGGTTACAGAGAGGTCACCAGTGACTTCCTGTGTACGCAGCGTTCGTCTGCCAACTGCACCGTCTACTGACCTTTAGAACCGCTCAACCAGTCCTGGACCCACATGTTTGGATTTTAGATCCAATGTACATTTTTACACAGATACTGTACAGAAGTGTTTTTCCCTACTGTTCTTCAGCCACACATTAAAGTCATGAAAGAACCGACCATGTTCTTTCAATGTTTTATCCTTAGTCAAACGTTCAACATTTGGATAAAGTATAATGACAACTTTTATAAATGTCACGTGTGTAGTTTATAAGAAGTAACTATATGAATGAGGGTTGATTTTGTTTTTGTTTTTTTTGTTTGTTTGTTTTTTGGTTAACATACTTGCATACCATTGCATTACTGTAAGTGTAATGGATCCAATACTGTATTTATTAAATGTGTGTTTGTAGATCCACTGTGTCTCTACGTTATGATGAACATACTGGTATAATTTCATTTATGTTAGAACATTTCAGGTTGTTCATGTTCTTCAGATTTTTAGGGAAACTCTGTATATGTAAACATTTTAATGATTTGACTTTGTTCATGGTCATAATTTTCCTGGTTCTGACCCAGTTCAGATCATATAGGGCTGAATGTGGAACCTGAACTAGCACCAGTTTGACAGCTCTGCTTTAAGGTCACTGTTTTAGGGTAAACGGTTTTGTCTGTATTCACATGGAATCAGCATCAATGTTTCAGGAAAGGTTCAAGAAAATGTTGCAAAATTTGGAACAAGGATTCACTTCAGTCCAGGCTGTTGATCCTGTTCTTTTCCTTCATTTGGAACTTACAAATGAACACGTGGTACAAGGCTGTAGGAATGTCGTCCAGACATGAAAAGTAGGTCAAACCTTTGGTCTCATTGAGCCTGACAATTCAAATGCTAACATTCATGAACTAAAAACAAAAAAACATTCATGAGCTAACTTGAACAGGAAGTTAGCGATTTGCCTTTCAAAATAAAACCTTCAAAATAAATATATTACGAGGCTGTTTGTCGTACTGGCTTCTAAATAACATCTGAATATAGTCCTGTAATAACTGTTCTTTTTTTTTTTTTTTTTTTTTTTTATAAACCCTTAAAGTGACCAAGTCTGAAAGTCATTATTCCCTTGGAACAGAGGTGTGAGTTCACAGATGAAGAACCAGTTAAAGGAGTTCAACCAGCTGTTGAAAACAGCTGGACTGGTTTAGAAAATAGACACGAAAACAAAAAAATACTATGATACATTTTGAATACTTGTGGAACATCTTAAATCTTTTATTGATGTACATTCTGATAGAGCGCCTTATTTAATAAAAACCTGTAAAAAAATTCAAGTTTTTTGTTCTGTTATTTCACCTAAATCACAGAATACAAAACCCTGATCTTTCCAGATCTTGAAAACAAAAGTATTCCTTTAGAAAAAGGACAGAAGTACAAACACACAGCTTTTATGACACTTCTACAGCTACAGTCATCAAATAATTCCAAGCAGCCTGTTTCATTGGAATGTTTTCGGTGTCTACAGACGCTTTGCACACAATACTACAAAACTTATGTAGCATGTGATCCTTTAAGTATCTGGAGGCGGAGCCCAATGTCGTCTCTTTAGAAAATCAGAATAATGTCACATGTCAGGATAACTTACAACGATTACATTCAGTTAAACTGAAACCCATGGATCAGTGATGTCACAGAGGCACAAAATAAAGGTAAAAATAAGTTTTTGGTAAAAGATCAACTATTGTCGTGACTC